>ML785894.1:149739-174004 GCA_009831015.1 Picea engelmannii | reverse complement strand
GCATGCTCTCCCTTTTCAGGGAATGGTCACCAAACTCATTCCTCTGATCATGAGGGGTTATACACCTATACTAGGTTTAACCCTTCATTACTATTATGGATCCTTTCCATCCGTTCACATTGATATTTTAGTTTAAATATTAGTGTTCTTTAGCATAATCCCATTCTTGTAGGATCAGCTTTCATTTCCTAAGAAATGCTAGGATCCCTTTGTCACAGACTAGCATGATTCAATATTGTTGGGGTAAAATCCCAACTGTATTTTAAATCTGCATCCTTCCACTCAAGGAACTTATGCAGATGATTTATGTTTGGTGGTAATATTCTCCATAGGCTCATATTAGCCTTGGTAACCAAATATTATGACTGTACAACAACGCATACAATTGCACGGTGAATTCAACTTATTTATTTGGGAACATTAGCAACATACAATGCAAATTTCCAAAACATCTATCAACAATAAAGGATCTCATTCCTTTCTTCAGTAGAGGTTTTGTATGACTCTTAGGAATGCGGTAAGATAGGGTGTTACCCCTTAAATTCCTCTAGAAATATTTTCATACGACTCGTGCATGAGCCCAAGAAGACCAAGTGTTTTTTTTGTGCTCTGATAACAATTTGTAACACACCCATGGTGGGGGAGTCAATTTTTCACTCTTCTTAGGAGAATCAAAACACCCACTCGAGGTTTATATCCCATTCTTCTCTTCCAGAGCTTTTTGACCATGGTTTCCATGGTCTGATCCGAGCTCGGAGCTGGTGGGTAGCCTTTCCCAAGTTCTTCGGGTTATTCCATACATATATACTCGCATATGACCGTGAGCTATGACCATACGCCAAGACAACGGGCGCCAAGACAACCACCACGCTAATCCTCTAGAGTGGAAAATATTTGAAGTTCATAATATGACGCCTCGTGTCCTCAGAGGTTTTGACGGCCCGGATTGACTTCGGGACTTCGGCGTTCGGGAATTTTGAACACTACAAAGGATTTTATCCCCGAAGTACTTCCATACCCGGAGTTATAGATCGAGCACCATGCATCCCTTGCGATCGACAATTATAATCTACTTTGGGACTTCGACATTCGGGAGTTACGAACAATCCAAACCCTTTCTCCTCTGAAGTACTTTGTATTCGAAGTTACAGATCGAGCACCACGTTTCTTCCCTAATCGACGACTGTGATCCACTTCAGGACTTCGGCATTTGGGGGTTTCAAAAACTCCAATACCTTTTTCGTCTGAGGTACTCCATACCCAGAGTTACAGATCGAGTACCATGCGTCTTCCATGATCAACGACTATGATCCACTTTGGGACTTCGACGTTCAAGAGTTTTTAACTCGCGTGACCCCAGTTTCCTACGAAGTGGCTATCTTCTGAAATGGAAGATCTCTTGACACCTGTCCTCAACTTTCAAATGGCTCAGATGAAATCCAACTCTCCATCCTTCGAGAGTTCTTGTTCAACACATCCCCTTTTCTCCCAGAGTGACTTCCTCTGAGATGGCATATCTTCTGCCACACGTCCCTTCCAACGGATGGCTGGGATGATTTTGGGACTTTTGCCTTTGGAAATCCTTATGCCTTCACACTTCGGCCCTCCTTGAGTGACTTCTCTCCTGAGTGCAAGATCTGACGACACCTGTCCTGTTGGCTTGGATGACTCGGATCTACTTTGGCTCTTAAGGAATTTTGCGATGCAAGATCCTCTTTTCTCCTAGAGTCAGTCAATGCGGGTTTCACTATGGCCTCAATCCGACAGTTCGAGGGTATCTACTTGACCCTAGATATCTATGGATCATAACTTCCGTTTAAGGGTCCATTGGGTCCCAGTGCATGCCACTCCGAGAGGAACACCTAGAAACCTTGTCACTCGACACATGGGATCCCACATGATCTCGACGTTAATACTCATGTCCCCATGATCAAACAATCATGGGGGATCCTAAAGGATCCTTAGATCCACGGCCCACATCAACTTCGAGACTCCGAGACTTTGGGAGTTTTGGTGTTACCAAACCTCTATCCTCCCGAAGTGGTCAACACCAGACTGAATATATCGTAGATCCGACGGTTGGGATAGTTCCCAAGAATATATAGATCTATGACCCAGATTTACTTAGGGACTTCGAGGGGATTCACCTCCTGTGCAACGAATATGCTCAATTCATCAGACTCACAAAGTATGAAGGACTCGAAGGGTTAACATCCGTGTTCCTTCTCCAGATCCGATGATCATGAAGAACTTTGGCTCCTCCTGAACTAATCTAATCCATTCATCTTTCAAACGAAAGGATCTCTCCTTTATTGGCTTGAAACTCACTATTCTACCTGAGTTTTGTCATCTCCTTAAATACTTAAGTATTTTGTGCTAATTCTCCTGAACTTAACGCTTAGAGAAATCCTCTGTGCACCTCTTGCGCTCATCTATCAACTCTAGAACTTAAGGGAGGGAGGGAGTTCTTGATCTCTTCTCACCTCATAGAGGCTCTTTGCACACATGCACTACCTCTCATGATCTTGACTGACTCCTTCCTTCAGAATGACTGGGAGTGTTGGAATGCACACGTGAGGATATGCCCAAAGTCAACAATTCACATTTCATTTATTTTAACTTGAACCACCACAGGGCTCAGGAATTTACGTGTATAGGCCAGAGAATTTCTTATTTTCTTAAATACACGATTAGGCAAAATTGAAAGGATACAGTATAACCATTAAGCAAGCATGTCCCTCCCTGCAACATTCATAGGATATCCAACTTTAATTCACAGTTACCACTTAAATACACAGGATGTGAGATTACTTATCTATTACAGGTGGTATCCAACTAAGTGACTATGGGTGTTCGTCCTTCCACCCAATCATAGGCTCAGAGGCATTCATTCTTAGCGCTTTGGCCATCATGTTCCAAGCCATGATATCACTAGGGAATTTATGCCAATTCTCATCGATACTTTCTCTCACATATTCTGCGAGGTTTATCAAATGCTTCCTCAGCATCAATCTCACATACTTCTGCTCAGGTCTCGTTCTCCGCATACTCTCAGATATATCCCTCTCTGTAATGACCTCGATGATGTTTATCAAATGCTTCCTCAACACCAAGCTTGTGGCCTTCGACTTGTTCTCTGTTGTTCGAATAATGTTCCTCGCATTCTCCACTCTTATTTTTATTCTTTGGCGTGCCTTGCACGCACATCCCTCCTATCATGTTCCTTTTGTCATCAGGAAACTCATCTTCATCTAGGTCTACAGGACCCTGTGGTACTTCGGGCTGACCTTCTATAGCTAGACCATGCTTCCATTCATGGGGTAGTTGATGGTTCAACCACCAATCCTTTTCTTATTAACTGATCTCTTATATTTTTCACATTCTTTCGTCTAGTGATATCATGGCTAGTAATTTCAAGGATTCACACCCACAGTCAGTTATTGGAAATTCAAACAATAATACATTTACATTATTCCCATGCCACATCATGGTAATCCTAATTAATTATTAACTACAAGTTGGGGGAAACATGGGTGTTACATTATTTATTATTATTTTTATTTTTTATACCAGATATGGCTTTAGAATTTATCATCATTACACTTCGAGTTATATTTTTCTACATATCCAATTTTTAGGTCAGGTGATAACATCATCATGAGAAAAACTTCATTCGCATTTATTTCAATCAATTTTTAAATTGTATTTGAACTATAAAGAAGAATAAGAACTCATACCTTATTTTTCTTTTGAATTTTCAACAAGGAATATTATTTATTTATCACCTATTTTTAGAGAAATAAAAAAGATGAAAAGAAGAGTGTCGATTTTTTCTTGAGCCTCATCTCATGTTCAACAAGATCTATTCTACAAAAGAAATGAAATACAAAATATGAGATAATCTTGTAAAATAGAGATGATACATGATGAATATTATTTTCAATTTAGTAGTCCTCAAGAAGCTTTTAATATATTCTCTGTACTATCTTGATTAACTACTTAATGAATTTTATTTTGCAATGCAATTTATTTTTCTTTTTCTAAATTTATTTTTAAAATGAATTCAAACAATCATAATTTTATTGAAAATATTTACAACAATTAATCAAATCACTCAGATAATTTTCAAAAAGAAAAGAAAAATGGAAAATTAAAATTGTCAATGTCAATCCAATCCAATATATACAATGGAAATCTAAAAAGTAACTATTGCATGAAATGTTTTAGATAACGCCCATTGATAGGGGCCTCAATAATCTCTCCATTAATATTTTCGAGCAAGAATGAGTTTTTTCCCTCTGCAGCTACAATTTTGAAGGGTCTGAACCAGAGATGATCGAATTTCCCATGTTTCTCTACATCTTCCTTTCTAGCTTCCCATGTTAATACTAAATCTCTAGGAAGAAACTCCTCGTCTTTAGATGTCTTATAAAAAAAGGGCTTTCATGTTATCCTGGTATTTTTGGAGCTTATCATCCACTTCTAGTCTGTTTTGTTGTACTTCGATGATTTTATTTAATCTTCTCATAATACCGTTCGAATCTTCATTCACATCCTTCCAGAGTTTCATCACAGGAAGAGCGAGATTAATAGGAAGAATAACATCAGTACCATAAACTAATTGGAGTGGAGACATACCTATATATTGTTTGGTACCAATTTTGTTTATCCATAAGGCATATTTTAAGTGTATATGCCAAGCTTTTTTGTTTTCTGTCAAAACCTTCATGATTATCGTCATCAAACTCTTATTAGATGATTATACCAGTCTGTTTCCTTGAGGTTAGTAGGCTATAGAATGACCTAAAATAATTTTGTATTTTTGACAAAAAATGATCATTGCAATAGATATAAAATCCTGAGCATTATTAGTGACTATTTTCCTAGGACAACCAAATCTTGCTAGGATGTTTTCTTCCAAAAAGTTTATCACTAATGAATCTGTAGCATTTCGAGTTGGAATGGATTCAACCCATTTCGTAAAATAATCAGTCGCAGTCAAAGTCCATCTATGTTGAACACTCGATTGTAGATGAATTTCTCTAATGAAATCTAAACCCCATTGTTGGAAAGAATCTTCAAATTTTACTAGAATTAAAGGCAAGGAGGGAATATTTTTCTTACCAGCAAATAGTTGGCATGAATTTCAAGCTCTTGCCCTTTTATTTACATTGGTGAATAATTTTGGCCAATAATATCCTACCCTTAAAATTTTGTAAGTTGTTTCTCTCCAGGCATGATGTCCTCTGCATACTGTGTCATGAAATTCCTCAATGACACCTTTTGTTTAAGATTCTATAAGGAAATATAACCGGAAACCTAGAGGATATTTCCAGTATAACTTGCCATCAATAATGCAATACTTAATTTCATGTAACTTTAAATTTCTTGCCTTATAAGGAGTTATATCATTCAGACATTAAAGAGTAAGGAGATATGAAACAATGCCACTGTACCAAGATGAGGAGGAAAACTTATCTTCAATCTGAATAATAGGCGCTTTATCATCAATTTACTCTATGTCTAAGAGAGAATCATGAGACTCAAAGTTATTTATTCCAAGAGCTCTAAAATTTGATTTGGCTAACAGCCCTGTCAGACCTTTACCTTTCACTAGTTTGGTTGGTTTAACTTCTAAATCAAACTCTTGAGTTTTAGCCAACCATTTACCTCTTCTTCCATCGCTATCTGGTTGAACCAAGATATCTTTAATTGCATTTTTTGGTACATAAGAAATTATTTTTTAGTGCAAGACATATGTTCGGAAAGCTTTGAGATCCTTAACCATTGCATAATCTTGCTTTTCAAGAATTTTGTATCTTAGCTCTGCATATCTAAGGATTTTGTTAAAAAAGGCTATCGACTGTTTGAATCCCTCTTCGTTTTTTCTAAAGGAGCATTGTTGCAATGGTATATTCAGATGCAAAGGAGAAGATTAAGAACTATTTTGTATAGTCGGGACTTTCCAATATTGGTACTTCTCCTATTGCTTTATTAACACGTTCGAAGGATTCTTTTTCTTCTACATTCCATTTTACCTCATTGTCCGGTTTTAGCATATATGTAATCAATTTGGTTATTTTAGAAAAATTAGGAATAAGTCTCCTCAAAAAATTGGTTTTCCCTAAAAAATATTGAATCTCTTTTCTATTTCTAGGAATATTAATTAGATCAATAGCTTCAACTCATTTAGGATCACCTTTAATTCAATCCTTTGAAACTATATTCCCTAAAAGTTTATCTTCCTGCATGGAAAAGTGTGATTTTTTCGGGTTTAGACACAAACCAAACTTTCTGCATTTATCAAAATTTTGTCTGAGGTGCACCAAATGTTTTGCATCAAAGTCATAAACAAATGTCAGATCATCTATATAAATAGCAACAAACTTATCTTTCTCACCAATGAATGTGATATCCATTTCTCTCTGGAAAGTTGCTCCTGCATTCATTAAACCAAAAGGCATTTTATCATACATAGAAGTTCCCCATGGAGTAGTAAATGCAGTATTTTCTCTATCATCTTCATGAACAACAATATGATTGTATCCCGATAAACCATCGATCATAGAAATTTTGTTATCCCCTACCACCTTCTCTAAAACATGATCCATTTTTGGGAGGGGGTAGTTACTTTAAGAGAAGATTGATTTAGGTTCCTAAAATCAACATAGAGTCTTCTCTCTTCGTTCTTCTTCCTAACATGGACCAAATAAGCCACCCATTCAGAGTCTCTGAGGGGGAAAATGATTTTTGCATCAAGGAGTTTATAACCTCCTTTTCTATTACTCGTAGAAGGATTGGGTTTATCTGTCTAAGTTTTTGCTTGAAAGGATTAATACCAGGTTTTAAGGGAATCTTATGCTTAATAACAGAAGTATCATAGGTTTTTAAATCTTCGTACAACCATGCAAAAACATATTTATATTGTTTAAGTAACTCAACATATTTACTCTTTATTTGAGTCAGAAGATATTTGGATATTTTGACCATCTTAGGATTTTCATTTTTTCCTACGTTACAATATTCAACTTCTTCAGGTTGAGGTTGCAAAGTAGACTTTAAAGGTATATCATTTTGGTAAAACAAAATTTCTAGAGGGATAAGACCTTTGGGAATTTGATTGTTTTTAAGTAAAAGCAATGGACGATTTGCAATATTTTCTTGGATCTTTTCTAGATTTTCTCCTTCCTGCATAATCCAAGCAGGATCATTCTGATTTTCTTGATGAATGTGGGTCTCATAAAACTTATCTACCATTTCCAAAAACTGTTTGATTTGTTCATCATATTCAAATACTTTCTGGTGTTGAACATTGTTTGGAATTGAAGGTTTATGTCTCATCTCAATATGATACTTCAACTTCAAAACAATAGGTGGTACGAAAGTTGCATCAGCTTTGGCTAAGGAGTCATCTTGTTGATTATGCGTTATGGGAATAGAGTGGATGTTAAAAGACCAGAAGAAATATTCTATGAGATCCCAAGAACAATTTCTATAAGACCTCAATCTCGGATGGTTAGCTTGGTATTGTTGTTTTATTTGTTTTACAATTAGCTCAACATCACCATAAATGATCAAATGTTTGATTTTTAGTTTTCTTCCATCTTCTAATCCTAAAACTAAAGCTTCATATTCACACACATTATTGGTATAATCAATATCCCATTGTAATCTATAAAAAAAAGGGATATAATATTTATCACCTAGTGCCAAAAAAAAAAACCAACTCCTGCTCCTTCGCAAGATGAAGCACCATCAAAGAACATTTTCCACATCCCGTCTCTAAAATTTATATTTTTCTTTGAAAATTCTATTTTTTCATTTTCTTCTTCTATACATTCTTAAAAATAATCGTCTATAGATAACATGCAATTGCCTAGATCTTGATGAACAACATAGATTGGATGGTTATTAGGGTTTTGGGGGCCACTTATAGTATAATCCAGTCTATTTTCTCTGTACAATCGAGTAAACCGCCCACCAAAAAATGTAATTGTAGCATGTGTCATGTCTAACTGGACCGATCCTTCTAACTTAGTACCCCAAGATCTTGATAAAATAATTCCATATTTGGCAGGAATATCAGCAACAACCACATCCATAAGAATACTTTTCACATGAACCTGAGAAATATTTACATTTAAATCTGTAATCATACCCAGACACTTAACCTTTCTAGAATCAAAAGAGTATAGATCTTCATAAGGTCTGGTAATTTGAAGGCCCAATTTTTCCATGATAATCTTAGACATCAAATTCTGCGAAGATATGAGTCTAACATGAAATTGTGTAGTAAATGATCATGCATAGTCAGTGTAATATAGAAAGGAGCAACATAATATTTACTATTCTCAATGTGCGGTCCAAACATGATTGTAGGTTTCTCATCCTGCAAGTTGATAACATCGGCTTGACATTCCATATCAAAAAAAATTATTGCTTTTGTGATTTTCTTTTTATAGATCGGATTTATAACAAGTTCAACCAGAGGCATTGGAATTTTAATTTTATTCAGTTCTCTTTCTAGATTGAAAGTCCCAATTTATTTTTCAATTTCTCTGGTCTGAACTTTGGCTTATTTATTTTCTGGCTTCTTAGTTTGTACTTCTTTCGTTTCGACTTGTTTTATTCGGGCAGCTTGCGTTTCAGTTGATGGTTCTATAATTGTTGCCTCATTTGCGTTGTTTCGTGATCAAATCTTTTTTGGTGGAGTATTTATAGAACTTTTTCCTCTTGGCCTCAAATCATACTTATGTTGGAGCTCAGCCATTATTGAATCAACGAGACCTCTGTATGTAGAGTCTCCCAAATTGTTGATATTTTCATCATAATAAAATAGAGATTCCAGATCCAATGATTTCTCATAATCATGTTTGGTTAGGAGAGGCTCAATATCATCATCACTGAGATTGTTTAGATATTCATCTAATTCGTCATAATCTTTCACCTCATCTCCCTATATGAGATTCTCAGTTTTAAAAGGAGCTTGAATCTTTTGTTCCTCATTTTTTATTTGCCTTTGTTGTATCTAAGGATTTATGTTAGAATTTCTCCTAAATTGATTTGTAGCATATGGATCAGGTTTGGATTTTTCCATTTCCATCTTGGAAATTTTGTTTGATAAGTCTTTAATAATTTTTTCCATCTCATTAATTTTTTCCTCTGAAGAATTTTTTCCAGAGCCAGAGGGCCCTGCTTGTTCTTTAAAATGCATGGGCTCTCTTGTTCCCATCTCAAATTTAGTTTTCAACTTTCCGAATGCCATCATATTGGATTCAATCTCTATAGAATCATCTTGCATCCATGCTAAAGTAGTGTTTCTTCTTTCTCTCAAAAGTAGAGCAAAATCAGAATCAAAATCCCTTGCAAAAGTGACTTTTGTAGCTGGATGAGAAGGTTTAACTTCAGCTGAGATCTTCTAATAAAGTTTATTAAATCTTTGAATAAACTCTAGGTCTGTTTCATATGTTTTCTTTCTGAAGGCTCTAAATTCGGTTAAGTAATATAGATAATATTTTTTCTCACCCCATTGCCTTAAGAATGAAGTTTCTAGATCATTATATGATGGTATAGAGTCAACTAGAATTCCTTTGAACCAAGTTCTTACCTTTCCTTCAAAATTTTGTATTAACAGTCTCATGTAAACATCTTCGTGCTCAATACCAAGGATATCAACAAATTGGTAAAAAAAGGTTATATGCTTTGTTGTTTTCAAATCCCCTTTAGTCGTGAATTTAGGGAGGCTCTTCATGTAATTGTCACATAAATCATGTAGAATAGAAGGAAGAGCCAAGGAAGCATATCTAGCAGCGACCTTGGAAAATATCCTTGGAGGATGAACTAGTATATTTCCATGTCCACCAACCCCTCCACCTCCGTCACCTCCAACACCAACACCTCCAGCACCAGCCATTGAAAGTCTAGGAGAATAAATTCGAGGACTAAACAGGATGTTATCAAAAAATTCAAAAGACCGATCTACTAAACTTTCGACCTCTACGGGATGGTGTGAACGAAGTTCATATAGATGATCGTAAGGCGATGGAAGATCTAAATGAGGAGGGAAAAGATAACTTGAACTTGGTCTCTCATATTTACGAGATGAATAGATAGGAAAATCAATAGGGGATGAATCTGAGTATAAAAGTAATCTTCAAGGTTTTTGGAAACATAAACTTTTACTTCGGGAAGAGAAAGAATCATCTGTGTACAAATGATATTAGGGATTAAAAAGGATTCTTTTTTTCGCTGGTAAAAGTATCTATCAACGAGATAGGGGTGGTATGGATAATTTCAATTTTTACTTCAAGAGTAATTCCTTCCGGAGTTTCTAATTTAACTTCAAATTTACTTGTTGATGCTTCTGCAGAATGAACTTGTTGATATTTTTCTTTAAGACTTAGTTCTTTAGTGGGAATCTTAAAATTAACTTGTGTAACCTTAGGTTGGTATATCTTACCTGCTGATGTACAAGTTCATTTGAGATATCCCTTCGGTTTCAACAACTTTTCGGGATCTGAAACTGGCGTAGTCTGCTTTTCGTCTGGGTTTTTCCTAGTATTTTTTCAACCGAATGCCAACTTCGCCTACAATGGAGTCACCAGGTGAAATATAAAGTGATTCTTATCCACGTATTCAATCCTTTTTCACCATCAAAGACCAAAATTTAATTTTTTCGTTCTCCTAGGGAAAAATGATTTCGTTTCTCCAGTCCCCGACAACAGCGCCAAAAAGATGTTCCTGATATTGATTCTAGGCTCAAAGAATAATGTCAGGCATCAAAGATTCAAATGAAATGTTTTATAAATGCTCTCTTCTAACTTCCGTTTTTTGAGAAATAACTTTAAGTGAAATTTATAATAAGACAATACATAGGCAGTATCTCGTTATCTGAGTCGTAAATTTAATTTCAAATGGTGTAGAAATGATTGAAAAAACTCTTAAAATAAAGAAGGATATCAATTACAAAT
The DNA here is from genome assembly GCA_009831015.1 of Picea engelmannii. Taxonomy (NCBI): domain Eukaryota; kingdom Viridiplantae; phylum Streptophyta; class Pinopsida; order Pinales; family Pinaceae; genus Picea; species Picea engelmannii. The sequence continues at coordinate 163,034 of ML785894.1, read as the reverse complement.
AAGTCTTACCTCATTTGCAATAGAAGAAAAATAGAAGATGTACCCTTGAAAGAAGATTAAGAATACACAAATTCACATAGATTACAGGTCTTTTTTTTACTCACAGTAAAAACAGACGAAAAACTATAACTGAATGGACCTCTTCAAGAACTATAGAAGGAAAATAATAAGAGATGGAAACACAGGGAAAACACATAACTCAAATGAAACGAGACTTAGAATCTCTGTCTTCTCTTGTATTAATATTCAATAAGTTTTCTATTTATTTATACAAAAATATTTATTACCAACTATCTATCTATTTATACAAAAATATTCTCAACTAAAAGTAGTTAGACTTTCCACAATATCTGCTCTAAATATAGAATACAATTTGAATGGAAAACTAGAACACAGATATTGTTTAGTTATGGTTTGATGTGTTGGTGCTTCATATGCTCCTTCATTTGATCCCAAATGCACTTGTTTTCCTCTGTTCATTGAACTCGGTACCCATATCCATCAAGTCTACCACAAATATTGAAGGTTCAATGTTCTTGTTCAATTCGAAGGCAAACACCTTCTTGTGTACTAGTGGTAGCTTCTCATGGATCTTCTTTACTTCTTGAGATGTAATTTGATACTATAAATTAGGCTTCACCAACAACTCATTAATCTTGAGAAAATCACTCTGATTCATCTGTTGGATGACAGATTGAATATTTTCCTTATTTTTTCTGGAATTTTCCTTATTCATTTCTATTTCAATATGCCCCAGTGCCTCTGAGATATCATTTACTTCAAATTCAACCAATTTTGTTTCTACAGAAGATAGGGTATTCAGACAAGCATCATTTGCCTCTTTGGCAAGCTTCTTTATTTATTCTAGGTTCGTCTCCCAAACTTTCAAGCCCATTTTACCCTTCACTTGTTCATATTGTGAAAAAGGGGCGAGACCAGGGATATTGGCTTTCTGTGTCCATATAATGAATTCCTGAAACTTGGATCTAGCCACACAGATATATTTTTCTTTCACATAAATACTTTTCAGAGGATTATTTATTTCCTAATAGTATTTTTGAATAATATCCAACTTTTGATATAGATCCCGCTGGACAACTTCTATCTTCTCATTGATTTCAAATGCTTGCGCTTTGAAAGAATTAATGTCTATTGTTGTGCTCTCCATTAGGACTAATTTGTCCTGCAATTGCTCTATCAAACTATCTCGTTGAGTAATCATGGCTTTTCTAATCTGTGAATTTTGGTAAATCAACTCGAGTTTCTCCTATAACTGCTTCATCTGTTGTTGATAGTTTAACCTAATTTTCTCTATGTCTTGATTCATTCTGCTCCTGACAATATGTTCTGTGTTTTTCATTTCATTCTGCAATTGTTCCACCAAGAGAGATTTTTGTTGCAGTTGCTTAATCAGATTATCCACTGACCATTGGTTGGCAGTGGTGAAGGCCCCTAATGAATCTGCAACCTCTTTGGATAACTCAGAATCATTTTGAATTTTTCCATCATACACTATTTTCTGCCTTTTAGTAACTACTCCATCTTTTTGTTGAGATTCTTTCTTTACAATAACTTTCCTTTTCTTGTTTAAAAATAAACTTGAGGGAGGCATTTCTTTAGGCAAGATAGGAGTAAGTTCATCTATGTGAACGACCTCTAAACTAGGAGTTTCAGAAATAGTCGTTAAAGGAGTTAATGAGGGAATATGAGAGATAAGTGTGGTAGAGCTTTTTGGACATGTTGTTCTTGGGATGACAACAAAAGTAATTGTTGTTGAAGGGGGGAAAACTTGTCCCTACTTCATGAAAGCTTCAAATTGGGCTAAATATATGTTGATCATGTTGGACTAATGTAGAAATGATAGGCAGATTGCTAGGGATTGGGTTGATGTGTTCCATTTATATTTAGCATGGAGAGGTTTGAGATCCACACTTCATGGATCTATGATTTGGTTTGTTGTGACTATCTCACCTATATATTGTACTTTGATTTCATTAGATAATCGAATTGGTTTTGACCATTCCTTTGTGAGAGCGAGCCTTTTGTGCTCGGCTCCCTTTGTCTCTCTGTGTTTAATTTATGTTGGTATCAGAGCTCAAGAGAAGAGAGCCTGCCAAACCGTGAGGAACCACACATGTTGCAGTGCCTACCTGCCGCATACGGTGTCTGTTTCTGCGTATTGGTTGTGATAAATAGAGATGTGTGTTGTTTGCTATTGGATTGATCTATCTCTACATGGAGCTAATTCATGAATGAAGAGGAGGAGCCCACGCTATTGTCTTTCCCAGCTTCCTGCGTGAAGAGGAAGAGCCCACACTGCCTGCTACGACTGTTGCCCACTATGATTGTCGTGTTGTGGTAGGTGAAGGAGTCACAGCGTTGAGGAGGATCACTGAGAGAGAACGCAGGCTCCGGGAATCGAACATAGCCGTGTGAGGAGGAGTCCGATTGCATGCTTGGACGAGGAGGATTTTGATTGCACGCTTGGAGGAAGATTCTTTGTTGACGGGTTGTTGATCGGGCGGTTTAGACTAACGATGTGCGCGACCTGCGTAGAGACTTGGGCTGCAACCTCTATGAAGGGATGACTGGTAACCTGTGGTTGAATTTCTGTCACTAAGACTTTGACCGGCGTTGCCCCCTGGCACAGCCTGCAAAAGTGCAAGGTGTGCCATCCAATTTTTTTTTTCTGGAAATTTTTTTGCTGATTGGTTTTGTATTCACTCTCAGAGATCAGGTGAAATGGCCACCGCCCAACAACATTTGGCTGATACATATATCAATGAGGCTTCCAAATTGAATGGAGAGAACTACGTCAATTGGAAATTCAAGTTGCAGACTGTTCTTGAATTATTTGGTGGCTGGACGATTGTGAATGGCATTGAGCTGAAGCCTACAGATCATGCATTACTTGCAGATTGGAATAAGAGGGAAACCAGAGCAAAGGTTACATTGCGAATGTCTGTGCAAGATAAGATTATTCCTCACATCAGAAATTGTGACACGTCTAAGAAAACATGGGACATGCTCAAAAGTCTATATGAAACCACTGATGCAAATCGGGTATTGTTTCTAAAGACCAAACTGATGTTGATCAAGATGGAAGCAAATGAAGGAGTAAGTAAGTTCATCTCTCGCATCAAAGATTTAAGTGATAATTTGGCAGCAATAGGTGAAAAAGTAGCTAGTACTGATCAACTATTGCTCTGAAAGGTTTACTGCCAGATTATAAAGTGTTTATCTCAGCATTTGCAGCGAGAGAAAAAACCCCAAATTTTGTAGATCTTACAGGTATTCTCCTTCAAGAAGAAGAAAGGATGAACAATTATGATCGGGATGCTAAAAGTTCAGATCTCGCACTGATGGCACGAGGTAAATATACGCACAGAGGTAAACAATGGAGCAAATCATGGAATGGAGACAAAGGCAAATTTCACTCAAAACATAAAGGTATGGCTCAGACTGATGTTAATAGAAATAATGGAGATGGTCATTATTGGGGAAAACCAAGACACCTCAATAGAAATTATTATCAGAAGAAATATCACAGTAATAGAAGCCACAATGAAAGTCACAATGTAAATTCCAATGGGAATTTTGCAAACACAGACGATCCTGAAATTAATGGATTAAGAAATCTGAGATTATTTATTTCTGAGGATGCTCTGTCTGCTGAGACAGATGATAAGAATGCATGGTTTATAGATTCAGGTGCATCTACACATATGTCTTGTAGGAGAGAATGGTTCGATGACTACAATGAGAAATTTGATGGCACTCATATCTATTTAGGTGATAATGGATCACTCAAAGTTCAAGGTTATGGAATAGTAAAGGTGAAATTATCTAATGGTGAAATGAAACAGATACATAATGTTATGTATGTGCCTGGTATTAAAAAGAATCTCATCTATGTTTCAACCATAACCGATTATGACCTAAAAGTAGAATTTGGCAAGTACCAGTGTCTTATCAAAGACATTCGAGACCACTACAAGACTGTTGCTACATGTTCAAGATGTGGAGGACTATATAAGTTGGATGTGTGCATAGATAGTCATCTAGTGCTGGCATCCACAATCATCACCACAGAGCAACTCTGGCATCAAAGGTATGGCCACATAAACCATCATGATCTTATACTGCTTCAAAAGAAATCTATGGTCGAGGGTCTGCCTGTAATAAAGAATGTGCATTTAGAATGTAGTGCTTGTGCACTTGGAAAATAGCACCGAGATGCATTCCCGGTACATCAAGAGAAGAGACATACTGATCTACTTGAATTAATCCATACAGATGCATGTGGACCTATGCAAACCAAATCATTAGGAGGTTCATCATATTTTCTAACATTTATTGATGACAGATCTAGATACACATGGATCTATTTTATAAGAAGGAAAGGAGATGTATTCGAATATTTCAAGGAGTTCGTAATCATGATCGAAAAGCATAAAGGAAAATGCATTAAAATTCTCAGATCTGACAGTGGAGGTGAATACGTGTCTGGAGCTTTCAAGAAATACTGTAAGGAAAATGGAATCCAACAACAATTTACAGTATCGCACACTCCTCAGCAAAATGGTATAGCAGAACGAAAGAACAGGACACTAGTTGAATGTGCACGCAGTATGCTCCAAGGTAAGCACATTTCGAATGGTTTTTGGGCAGAAGCTCTGAATACTATTGTATATTTGAAAAATATCAGTCCGACAAAGAAATTAGAATTTCAAACACCATTTGAAGTTTTTAATGGATATAAACCTGAAGTTAAGCATCTAACAATTTTTGGTTGTAAAGCTTTTGCACACATACCAAAAGATGATAGAAGGAAACTAGATGCTAAATCACTTGAATGTGTCTTTGTTGGATACTGCAATGATCAAAAAGCTTATAAACTATTTCACCCTAGCTCTCATAAATTAATTGCTAGCAGAGATGTGGTATTCCATGAACATACAGATACTAGTGATAAAACTGATCAAGGGAATACTCATGCTAACAATGATGAACATGTTAAATTAAGCCCAATAGTTGAGGAGCAGGAAGTGGAACAGCCACAAGAGAACCAGTAGGAACAAGGAAGCAGAAGCGGAAGCAACAGTGAAAATAGCAGAAGCAGCATGAGCACTTCTATCAGTTCAAATGATGAGACAGCAGAAAGCAGAAGGATAATGGATGGAACCCCTACAGGTGATGTAGTACTAAGGAGGTCTTCAAGACAGACTCGTCGTCCTTCAAGCTATGATGACTATGCCTTAATGACTAATATAATGCAAGTCAATGAACCAATAAATTACAAACAAGCCAAAGATAAAGAAGAATGGGTTGAAGCAATGAATGATGAATATAACTCAATTATGAAGAATCAAACTTGGGAATTAACAGAGTTACCAGAGAATAAAACACCCATAGGATGTAAATGGTTGTTTAAAGCTAAGTTTAAACCAGATGGCAGCATTGACAAATTTAAAGCTAGATTAGTCGCAAAAGGTTATGCTCAAAAGGAGGGAATAGACTTTGAGGAGACTTTTGCACCAGTAGTGAAATTAAACACAATTAGAGTTTTGGTTACATTAGCTACTGCACATAATTGGAAAATCCATCAATCAGATGTAAAATCGGCTTTCTTAAATGGTGAATTAAAAGAAGAAGTGTACTTAGACGAGCCTGAAGGTTTTGTACAGAAAGGATAGGAGCATCTTGTTTGTAAATTAAAGAAAGCTATCTATGGATTGAAACAGGCCCCTAGGTCATGGTATATAAAGATTGATACCTTCTTTAATTAGAAAGGTTTTGTGAAAAGTCAAAGTGATCCTAATCTTTATGTGAAGAAAGATAAGGAAGGAAATATTTGTTTAATATCTTTATATGTCGATGATCTCATCATTACAGAAAATGCATGTAAGTTGATTGCAGAAACCAAAAATCAACTATCACAGGAATTTGAAATGAAAGATCTTGGTGAACTGCACTATTGTTTGGGACTTGAGGTTTGGAAACAATCTGGCAAAACTATGATCACTCAAAGTAAGTATGTGAAGGAGATATTGAATAGATTCAATATGATTGATTGCAAAGTATCAACAATTCTTTTAGAACAGAATGTGAAGTTATGCAGTCAAGATGGAACAAAGGATGCAGATGGTACTTTGTATCGACAGTTGGTGGGAAGTTTGAATTATCTCACTACTACAAGGCTAGATATATCATATGCAGTCAGCGTTCTTATTCAATTTATGGCTAAGCCAAATGAAATCCATTGGAAGGCTGTAAAGAAGGTCCTTAGATATCTGAAAGGGACAATGAACTTTGGTCTTTTATATACTGATAAGTTTGATGTTCAATGGGCAGGTTTTTCTGACTCTGATTGGGCAGGAAATCCAAATGACAGAAGATCTACTACAGGTTATGCATTCAACATTGGATCAGGAGTAGTATCATGGAGCAGCAAGAAACAACCAACTGTTTCTCTATCATCCACAGAAGCAGAATACAAAGTCATGGCTAGTGCAACATGTGAAGTTGTCTGGTTGAGGAGAATTCTAGAAGATGTTGGAGAAAAGCAAACAGAACCCACAAAAGTACATTGTGACAATCAAAGTGAGGTCAAGCTGGCACACAACCGAGTTTATCATGCAAGGACAAAACACATTGAGCTGCAACATCACTTTGTTAGAGAAAAGATTGAGCCTAAGGAAATTGAACTTATGTATTGTAACACAAGTGATAATGTTGCTAACATATTTACAAAACTTGTTGGCAAGATTCACTTTGAGGTCCTTAGGCAGAAATTAGGTGTTGTAGAAAATCCATTTCTACATTAAGGGGGTATGTTGGAATAATGTAGAAATGATAGGCAGATTGGCTCCCTTTGTCTCGCTGTGTTTAATTTAAGTGATCATTTAGACCTAGCGGTGATGTTTAGCGTCGTTTCCTTTGTCATTGCACTAACGGGAGCCTAAGTGACCAGTTAGCTTTTTCCTGTTGTGGAATTCACCCAGGGGTGTCTGTTTTAACTCTATATCAAAGGTAAAACAACTCTATATAACAAGTCCTATTTTCTGTGTCGAGTAGGTTCGCCGATTGGTACATTAAAAAAAGGTCGCGAGATCAAATCCCAGAGTTATGTATGTATCGACTAATCACGTAAAAATCAAAATCAAATCTCAAATCCCATTGAGTTATGCAGGCTACGTATGACTGATCAAGAGAAAATGTAATACTGTTAATTTTGGAAGAAGAAAAACTGTCTCTATTGATTCAAAGGAACAACCTATTTTTCACGGATCTATAAGCTGCAAATACCATTTAGTATTACCATTAATTTGGAGAAGAAAAATCGTATCCCTTGATTATACATATAAGCCGCAAATCTATAACTAAACTATCTAATCTACATTACAAATCAACAATAGAACAGCTTTCCAAGGAAATATCTTATGAACGCAAAATCTGACAACTCAACCTAATTTCAAAAAATGATCATTATTTATAGATCATATAACTTCAAGTAGCAGCAGCCACAGATTCAATGCAAATTACAACTGCCACATTTTGCAAATCAACAGGATCATCGTTCTGATCCTCCTCCTCTTCGGAATTCCATAGGATGAAAGAACATAGCTGCAAAAATCAAACCCCACCAGGTCACCATAATATAATTTACGACTTGCAGCCTCACCATGATCTAATACTACTCTCACCATGATCTAATACTACTCATGGAAAAAATTAGGGTTAGACTCAATTAGTATAGTAGAATTAGGGTTAGACTCAATTAGTATAGTAGAGGGGTCTGAAATATCTCACCAGTCATTGGGGGCAGCCTTCACAGCTCGACCAGCCTCGTTATGTGTTGCCTCGTTATGTGTTTCCCATGTGAACTTGGCATAGAGTGACCTCTGCATCTTCCGGGCTGGCCAATATCGCCCTTCCGTAGTATTCCTCTGCTTTCTTAGTATCATGTTGCACCTAATCAACATGATATATGATCCCCAGAAATACATCAAATCCAATATCTCAAACCCCTCTGGAGAACCGATATACTATATCATAAAAATACAATTTTATATCAAGTTCATAAAGTCAAAAGCATGGAATCTGTACGAATTAATTACCTCATGGAGAAACTTGGCATAGTTGCTGAGAAGAAGTGAATTGCCAGGATTTGTTTCCAACATACTTTGATAATACATATCTCTGCTGCTCTTCGAATTCTCATCCTCTTCTGCTTCTCTTCTTTCAATGCCAGAGCTTCCACTGATATACTCACTCTCAGACACATGGGCAACTCTGCATCCTCTTGCAGTGCAGAATAATGGCAGTCCATTTGGGCCAAATTGTAGAGTTGAGTATTTATAATCCTCATTCTCTCCAGTCACTAATGGATAGTTCTCATGAAGAGTTTCTACAGATGAATCTACAAGCTTGCTAATATTAGTGGTTGTTACCTGGGATTTCATTCCCTCTAATTCTTCACCCTGCATACTTATAAGACTAAAGCCCAAAGGGTGAAGGGTCGAGTAGCTTTCTGATTGAATTTGAATTTCCTGAGTAGAGAATGAAGTCTCAACTGGGTTTTCAAGACCTGCAATATCTGATTTGCTCACTTCATGCAGACTTTGGTGAGAGGCCATGAAGGTATTGAACCCTATCAGACTGCTAGATTCTGCAGATTCAGGCTCTAATAATCCATCCCTTGTTGAGAACATCCTTGCAGACCAGTTCCCTTTCCTAATGAGAGGGGCTGTAAAATTAGAATACGATAAGGAGAGGGTTCTTCTGACTCTCATGTAAGAAGAAGACACAATGAGCTTACCTTGTGATTCTGCATGATCTGTGAGTAGGCTCAGGCGGGGATGAGGATATGAACTTTCACATCTGGAAGTGTACAGATCTCCCACGATTCCAGCTGGGTGGATTCTGCTCTGTTCCGATGCTTTCCTTGATGGCCTCTGAATGGTGAATAGCATAACCCATGAACACAAAGGTCAGAGAACCTCCGAGCAGAAGCATTAGGGCACAAATCTAAGCGGGTAGAGAATTGATGTAAATAATTTATGTTTGTGCTCAAGAAATCCACCTAGTCCACTCGATTAGCTGCCCTTCCTATTTATTTCTTGATCTTCTGCACCTGCATTTGATTAGAATTTCCATTTCTGCGTCTTCCCCATGGATTCATTTAACGTCACCGTCATGGGAATTTTTGTTTCCGTTTCTAAGTTTAGAAAAATGTGGAGATAATAAAATAAAAAATCAGATTCTTGCACGTATTGGTTTGGTGTACGGCGCTAAAGACTTATGGCACGCATACTCTGTGCTTCCTTTGCACAGGGTCCACGTATCAGACACAGATGGGAATGGCTTATCAATTCCGAAGGGCCATAGCAGAGGCGGAGGGAGCTATTTTCTAATCAAAATAATATTTGGCAGCCACAAGTTTGTTGGGAATTCAGATTCAAGTGTCAGTAGATTTTTAGGATGCACTAAGTTTTGTGTATGATGCTTTAAGAAGTTTTGTTAATTTCTAAATCAGATTACTATGTTAATTTTATGTAATGGTTACCAGGACTCTATGAAAAGTTAATATGTTTGTTTATTTTTTTTTGTAATGATTACAAATTTTAATGGTCAGCAATTAAAATGTTGATATATTCTTGGGCGTCTCTTCAAATCAATGAATGTGATTTAATGTTCATAATTTTCTTGTATTTATGAATGTAGAACTCTAAACTTTCTACTTTTTGGAGGTTTTCCTGCAACTTTTTTCGATTGATTTTGCCCGAAATCCGGTGATGAATGGTTGGATCTGCATATTTGAGTGGCTAAGTTTGTATAATTCGAGTGCCCTAGGGGTTTTTCATCATGATGAATCCATTTATGCATTCATAAATGCAATTTAAACAATAGTTGTCCAAATTTACATCGTCCAATTCAGGCCAAAAAACTCAAAAGGTAGAAAGTTTAGCCAAAACCTCTTTATGAATGCATGGTTTAATTTTTTACATTTACTTAATCATATTAAAAAATTATTGTTTAGCTATTTTATTGCCACTTGTGAGTAATTAACAAGAATTAATAAAAATCATTACCTCAACTTCATTGCCATGGATCTAAGTATCATATGGGGCAAGAAGTTCTTTGCCATGGATCTCGGGTATCATATGGGGGCAGGCCTTCTTTTTTATGGGATGTGCACAAATGCCACCTTTGGCCTCCTTTTCAATTTCAATTAAGGCAAGGTGGATACTGCTTTTCAATTTCAATTATCGCATGGTCTTCTTACCAGGAGTGCCATGGGTTTTTAACTCTGCGTGAGGCCCATTTCCCTTCGTGTCCCGTGTTTGGAATTTGGTTACTTTTCCATGTTAGGACTAACAAAATTTCATTTAAATTTGCAGTTTTTTTCAATCTTGATTATTTACATGGCTAATGTTTCTCTTCATTGACCATGCAAGTTGTAGTCGCAGCTTATGCCATTAATGGTACACTATCCCAGATCTAGGGTTAGGGTTAGGGTTTAGATTTATTTAGGATTTTATTTGTAGCATGCACGATTTTACAATTTAAATAGATTTAAGATTTTATTTACAACTTACACTTATCAATATCAATATCAATATCCACTCCTATCATATTGTTAAGAACCAAAGACTGAATACAAAAGCACCACAACAGATACACAAGAACAATATTCAAAATCTTCTTTATTACTATCAAACCCTTAGGGTAGGGCAACACCATACAATGGATCCTATTATGGAAATGATCCTCTCCTATTCACTTGCCTCTTCGAGAGGGCATCCTCCTATTGAGCTACCACTCCAAATACAATTCTTCTCTTCATATCTCATTACATTGCTTGAATCCCTTTATATAGTGCTACCATCACCTAAGAACATTCTAGAGGAGGAATCTTCTAGAAGTAGAACATTCTAAGAAGTCCTTTTACATTTATTATATCTAATTACCCATTTATTATATCTAACTACCATAGTGGGCCTTATTTAATAATATAGTGGACCTAGTCCACCTTACATTGAATGACCTCCACTATTATCACTATGGGTCTTCTGGGCCCCCCCACTACCTCTCTAGCTACCTTACATTCCATCCCCCTTATGAAAGTGTTGTCCTCAACGCTTGATGTACAACCATATACCAGGGTCCCATGGATAATTGCGGACCATAATGCTGAAGAAGATTGAAGAACCAAGGTCCCATGTAGAAAGGAAATCCACCATGTTGAAGTAGTCCAACCACCATTGTAAACCCAGGTCCCATGTCCAAGTGCTCATGTGAACTCCCCGAAGAAGATTTTGGAACCCAATAACCAACTCCAAATGATGCTCCAAAGACTGACATCTATCATGTGGATCCAAATAAGAAGATCCATCCACATAATGAAAAATGGTCATAGCAGAATCTGGAAGGAATAATACCACTGTAAAATATGCAAACTGAACGCTGGTAACTAGCTCCTGATGTGGGACATTGATGTTCTCTACAGAAGGTGGAGTAGAGTCATCAAATAAAATATGGAAGTGGTTGTCATCCTAGAAATGACAACTATCCATATACCAATCATCACAATCGTCCTCAAAATCATATCAAGAATATATTTCTTGATTATATTCATCCCTGATGATGTCTTCCATAATAAATCTCTCATGCATGCTATCCAATGAACTACGAAGCTTATTATTGAGGTCATCTGCAAGGTCATGAAATTTGTCATGCAATGTGTTACACAATGTGTCTTACAATTGAGATTTGAATGCTTCAAGAATTTCTTTGAGGTTTTGAGAAGAAATAGCCATCTGAGCACTCTATGAACTCTTCAGTCCCTCAACCATCATGAAAAAAAAAATAAAAATAGACCCAATAAGTTTCTGCAGAAAATCGCGGCTTTTTTTGGAAAAACCTTAAAAAACTGTTGAAGTTAAAATGCTCATAACTTCACTTCCCGGACTCCGTTTTGGCTGATTTTGTTTTTGAAATTGGGTGAAATTGTGAGAGGAAATCAGACCTGTAATTTATTTGGGTAGATTTGGCTTCCAAATGCAACAGAAATAAAAACAAATCGTGCCGTCGTCCGTAGAAAAAACCTTGAAAATTTGCAGATTTTAAAACCTCAATATCTTGACCTTCCGGACTCCGTTTAGGACGATTTTTTTTTCAAATTGGGTGTTTTTCTGAGATAAACTTAGATCTACAACCATTTTTTGTAAATTTTACACATAAATATACCAAAAACTTCGAGAATGTCGTGGCCCTCTTTTTTCTGCTCCGATTTTTTTTTTTTGCAAAAATAAAAAATATTTGCCCACAATGTCTGCCCAAGGAAAGTGCTCTGATACCAATTGTTAAGTACCTATACCAGATCTGTAGATATACTTCATAAATAACCAATAATAAACCATTCACCATAACATGAACACAAGAAATAGAGAAAACCCTTGAGGTAGGGTAACACCATATATTAATCCTTATGGAAGGATAAAACTTCTCAAGCAATACTTGTTTGTACAATCACAATATTCTTCTCTTTGTTTCATTACATTGCCTACACTTCTTTATATAGCTCTCCCTATCTCCTAGGAACCTTCTAGAAAGTCTTCTCACATTTATTACATCCAACTACCATAGTGGGCCTTTATTAATATAGTAGACTTAGTCCACCTTACATTGAATGACCACATTCTCATATATTAATTGACTTCCACTAATAATACATAACTACATTCCCATTGGGTACCTCCCTGGGTACTCCATATTACCTCCCTAGGTATACTACATTCCATCCCCCTTCACATGTTTCGTCCTCGAAACATGAGAAGAAACCATACAATATGACTGACTAAGCAATGTAGCCAACTGGTACCAAGTACGGCCATCCATCCATCCTAATGGAAGTCTAACATGATGTCTATCTGCTACATTTCCACCCTTATCTTTTTCTGCATCATGTCGGGGTTGCCATGGGATTGTTTCTGTAGCTTGAGCTCTTCCCGTAATGTTGGTAGTCCTCCATGCACCTCTTGATCGGTTTCCTAGTTGGTGCCCTGCTGGTGCATAAATGTATTCATGCACATGCCCTTGCCTTGATAACTTTTGCGTCTCTATATGATGTGGATGGAGATATACAAAAACTGTAGGAATTTGTTCTTTTTTCTTCAAATTTGCAACACTTTGTGCCTTTGAGTCAATGACCTCCTTAGCTTCCTGATTATGTCCTTCTTGTAGTTTTTCTTCATCTCCTTCTGTAGACTCTGCCTCTGATTCAACTTCAG
>ML785894.1:132514-148305 GCA_009831015.1 Picea engelmannii | reverse complement strand
CCATAGTGGGCCTTATTTAATAATATAGTGGACCTAGTCCACCTTACATTGAATGACCTCCACTATTATCACTATGGGCCCTCTGGGCCCCCCCACTACCTCTCTAGCTACCTTACACATACAGATCAATATCAATGAAAGTTGATGATAATTATTTCTATTTTGAAGGATAGTTATGAAGTGCCTTAAGGGTAGATTTGGTCGCAAAAGACTATGCCAAGTCATCCACTATACATTAGTTGTGGGTGGCACTTGCATGTGGGTTGTGAGTAGTGTGACATAACGACACCTTTGGTACTTCTGACATAAGGTCTACATCAGGTCGTGGGAACTAAAAGTGGCCACTATTTAAGGTTGGGTCTTCTTTCTTCTCTTATGGAGTGAGTTTAGGGGAAAATCATATTCTCTATTTTGATTCTAAAGTTTAACATCCACATATTTCATCTAAATATTCTAGAATGAAAGATACCTAAGAGGACTAAAAATATATGGTTGATTCGCAGGAGATATATGGTTGATTAGCAGGAGATGTCGTGGGTTGTGTAGCTATTATCCCTTGTGGTAGAAAAGGGTTTTGCAACAGTAATGGTTGGGAAGTAAGGAGTTGAGATGGTTGACTACCGACTAGTCCTTGGGTATGATTAGTAGTATATTGCTTAGTTGCTTTCCCCTGTACCTCATGTAAATGAGGAAAGTGGTGAGTATAATGAGAATTCACTTTGCAAATTGCATAAGAGTTATTAGCTCTGAGCTAGCTATCCTTCCCTTGCTTTCGTGGATTATTTGGGTTTGGGTTCAGATATATGAAATTGGGATTTCTCTGATCATTAAAAAGTTTCCCTCGGTGTAATATCCCTAGGCCAAACCCAATTGTTTCCCTCGGTGTAATATCCCTAGGCCGAACCCAATTGTAAGGTAAATGAAAATGTACTAAAGATGGTGAGTTGTTTTGATATCATTTTGTATGCACATTTCATGGCATCGTGTGCGCATGTACCGTGCAGTGAAATGATGAAGTGTGCACCTTCCTGGATACCGCACATAATAACTTAAGTGCGCCCGATTGTGAGGCCAACGAGCCTTTTGTGTATATGCTCTGTTTTATAGGCTGGTGAGCCAGTTATTATAAGCTAGGATGATTATGTTTTGATTAGGCCGGAGAGCCTAGATGTTAAAGGCCAGTGCGCCTATTTTTGTACATGTCTCATAATTAATATAAAATACATCGTTGCGCGCAGACCGACCATGATAAAAGAGATGGGGGACTAAACTCCACTAGTTAGAGAAAGGGTGGGGCCCAAAAGTTATGGAAAAGGGGCTAAGCTAGGGAGGGAGCTTAAGCCAAAAAGGAATATTATATTAATATTTCTTAAATCATAAAGTATGGATAATTATTTTATCCTAAGTTCTAAAGTTGGGGACAAGTGGGCCAATGTAGCTCCCAACATGACAAGTGTCAAGTTGCGGACACGCATACATATTGTTGGGACTTAGTTCATTTCCTATCATCTTTTCCATCATTCTTGTAAATTCTAACCTTGTACAATATCTACTGCAAACAGATATTCAGGAAAAGAATAGAAAAGATACAATGGCAAATAAAAACATTACACAGAGATTTTTCCCCTGGAAACCCAAACCGGGAAAACCATCATATTCTATATTATTCATCATGTTACAATGTTTACAATACAAAATACATATAGGATCCAACCACATCCAAAACCCTAACACAATGACCTGGATTAGTCCAAAAAACCTAATTCCTTAACTGGAAATAGAAAACCATCGGCAAAGAAACCATGTGCCGAAAAACCACCTAAATATAATGTGGTCCCGAAAAATGCGGTCCTGATGCAGAATTTTTTTTCGGGGGCCCTGCCCCCGAACCCCTACGTGCCCGACGCATACACTGAAATATTATAACACATACCCAACATTCTCCCACTTCTTGTTTTCTTTGCATATAGGGGGTTATAGAGTTACATAGTCAACAATCCAGGGCAACAATGCCCATGGATCCTCTACACCAAGAGAACTTCTCAGTGCTCACAGATTTTGTTAATGAGTCTGCAACATTCTTCAAAGTATCCACCTTCGTCAGTGATATTTCTTTTCTTCAATCATGTCTCTCACAAAGTGATATTGAACATCAATGTGCTTTGTCTTTGAATGTTAAGCAGGGTTTTTCGCTAGAAAAATTGCACTCTGACTGTCACACTCTATCCTTACAACTTGTTGTACCAACCCAATACCTGAACATAATCTTTGTAACCATACTGCTTCCTTACTTGAATGAGTGGATTCCATGTATTCATCTTCTGTAGTTGAAAGTGCCACTACAACCTGTCTTTTGCTCATCCAACATATTTCTCCTCCAAACAGGTTAAACACATACCCGCTTGTAGATCTCATACAATCCAAATATGCAGCCCAACCTGCACCACAAAGCCATGTATATCCACCACTCTGTCCAATCCTGGTCTTCCTTCGTAGCACAATCCATAGCTAGCAGTGCCACGCAAATACCTGAAAACCATTTTTACTATTGTTCAATGCTCCTTCCTTGGTTTTGACATATACCTACTCAAAACTCCCATTGCATGTGCAATGTCTGGTTTAGTACAGGCCATTGCATACATCAAACTGCCAACTGCACTCGCATATGGAACATGAGACATGTCCTCCTCTTCTTCATGTGTCTTGGGACACTGATCCGCAGATAACTTTACACCAACAAGAATAGGAACCTTGATCGGTTTACATTCCTGCATATTAAACCTGTGCAATATTGTCTCGACATATTTTCTCAGATTTAACCAGAGTTTCCTCCTTTTCCGATCTCTTTTAATTTCCATGCCCAAAATGAAATTTGAAGCACCGAGATCCTTCATGTCAAATTTAGAGGACAACTAAGTTTTCACATCCTGGATAATCTCCTTCTTGTTTCCTATTAACAACATGTCATCCACATATAAGACCAAATAAATCAAATGATCACCAATTAATTTAAAATACACAGAGTGATCTTCTTTGCTTCTTGTGAAACCAAGTCCCAACATATAAGTATCAAATTTTTGATACCACATTCTTGGTAATTGTTTTAAATCATACAGGGACTTTTTCAGCTTGCATACTAGCTCATTCTTTCCCTTCACAACATAACCTTCTGGTTGCTTCATATAGATTTCTTCTTTCAGATCCCCATGTAGGAATGTTGTCTTCACATCCATTTGTTCTATTTCAAAATCAAATGTAGCAACAACAGATAACATAAATATTATGGAGGTTAACTTGGAAACAGGAGAAAAAATATCACAAAAATCAATTCCCTCAACCTAGGAATAACCCTTTGCTACTAACCGAGCTTTGTATTTCTCCACTTTTCCTTCTGCATTCAACTTCTTTTTAAATACCCATTTGTTGCCAATGGGATTTCTTCCATTTGGAAACTCCACTAGATCCCAAGCCTCATTCTTATCCAAAGATGTCATTTCTTCGTCCATGGCTCTTTTCTAGAGATTTCCATCTTCTGAATCCAATGCCTCCCTGACAGTTCTAGGATCATCATCAGTAATAGACAAATCAAAATTTGAACGGAAATCAGATGGAGTATACCTTTCTGATATCCTTCTTTCTCGATCTGATCTCCTCAATACTGGAGTATGAGGATCTTCTTCTTCTGATTCATGTTCTTCTGTAAAGTCTGATTCATCATCATTTAAATCAAACTCTATCTTCTCTGGTTCTTCCTTACTTGGTAGGGCTTCATGTTTAACAAAATCCTTCATTTCTCTAAATACCACATCTCGGCTATACACTACCTTATTAGTTTCTGGATTCCATAGCTTATAACCTTTGAGACCATATTTATATCCAATAAAGATACACTTTTCATCCTTCTTATCCAACTTACTCTTGTTTTCCTTTGGAACATGAACATATGCATAGCAGCCAAAAAACCTTGATATGTTTGAGAGAAGGTTCTTTATCAGTCCATACCTGTTGTGGAGTCTTGTCGTCCAACGCTGATAAGGGTGATCTGTTGAACAGGTAACATACAATACCCACTACCTCTGCCTAGAATTCTTTCCCTAACCCGGCACCACTGAGCATGCACCTTGTTTTTTCCATCAACATCCTATTCATCCTTTCTGCAACTCCATTCTGCTGAGGTGTATATGGAGTATTCTTCTACCTTGCTATACCGCACTTCTTACAGAATTATTCAAATTCATTTCCGCAGAACTCTCTGCCATTATTTGTCCTCAACACCTTAATTCTTTTCTCTATTTGATTCTCAACAAGAGCCTTAAACTCTTTAAACCTGTCAAAGACTTTAGATTTCTTCCTGAGGAAATATATCCAAGTATTCCTCGAGAAGTCATCTATAAATGAGACATAGTACACAGATTTTCCCAATGATGGGACCGACACAGGTCCAAAAACATCACTGTGAACTAGTTGTAAAATTCCTTCTACCCTCATTGCACCAGAGGGTAATCTTACCCATTTTGCTTCCCATATAGACAATGTTCACAAAAATCAAAATCTAGAGAGAAGTTAGACATACCTTCAACCATACCTTTATCGTGTAGTAGTCAAAGACCCTTCTCTCCGATATGCCCCAGTCTTTGATGCCACAACATAACCTTTTCTCCAAAGATTGTAGGAGTTATTTCTTCTTCAACTCCAATATCTTGAACAATGGAACTATTACACCCATCACTAATAGTGCTTCCTTGTATCTTATACAGAGTTCCAAACCAAACTCCCCTCAGCAACACCATTGCTCCTTGAACCATCCTGCAAGTTTCCTCTTCAAATATTGTTTTTACCCCTGCATCGTCCATTTTGCTTATAGAAATCAAATTTTTGGCCAAACCTGGGATGTGCAGAACACCAGACAGTGTTCTAATCCTTCCATCTATGAGCCTCAACTTGACCCTTCCTCTTCCTATGGTTATGGTTGTCAAATCATTACCTAAGAAAAAATTACCTCCATCATACCTTTCATATTCGCAGAACCACTCCCTTTGGGGAGTCATATGAAAGGATGCACCAAAGTAAACCAACCATGACTCATGATTTGCATGTGTGCTTGAAGAGGCCAAGTACACATTCCCTCCTTCTTCCTTGGAGGTATTTTCTTCTGTAGAAGAAGATTCTTTAGATCCCTTCTTTTTCTCAACTATGGATCTACACTGCTTCTTGTAGTGCCCTTCTTTTCCACATCTCCAACATACCCTTACAAACTTTTTGGGAGATTTAGATCTACCCTTAGACTTAGATATCCCACTTGAGAAATTAGATCTATTTCTTTTCTGGGAATGTCCTCTTGCAAACAATGCGTCTGTGCTATGTCTTTCCATATTCTTCCATCTCATCTCCTCGGACAACAAGGATGAGACCACTTCTTCAAACTTCAATGAAGTTGTATTACTACCTATGGCCACAACCAGACTATCCCACGAGTCTGGTAAAGAACACAACAAACTGATACATTTATCTTCATCTGAAATTTGAATCTCAATAGATACTAACTGACTTACCACAGTATTGAAGGCGTTCAAATGCGCTGCCACCAAGTCTCCATCTCTCATCCTCAGGTTATATAGCTTCTTTCTCAGGAATAGTTTATTTACCAGGGACTTAGACTGATACAACTTCCCCAACTTTTCCCATAAATCCTTGGTTGTAGCTTCCTCTGACACATTCAATAATACTGAATCGGAGAGACACAATTAGATTGTGCTCTTTGCCTTTCAATCCAACTTTTTCCACTCATTTGCAGAAGTTCCTGTAGGTGCAGTACTTAGATCTACTGTGATCCACTGATATCTGTCCACCAATAGATCTTCCATCATGAGCTTCCACAACTCAAAACTTTTTCCATTAAACTTCTCGATCTCCATCTTCGAATTGCTTGCCATTTCTTTTCACCTGAAAAACAATACCACAGATCTCCCACTATAACAAGGCTTATCACAGTCTCGAGCCAAACCCTTGACCACAAAGGCATCCCTTTGAAGCCAATAAATCTCTGATACCAAATGTAAATTCTAACCTTGTACAATATCTACTGCAAACATATATTCAGGAAAAGAACAAAAAATATACAATGGAAAATACAAACATTACATAGAGATTTTTCCCCTGGAAACCCAAACCGGGAAAACCAACATATTCTATATTATTCATCATGTTACAATGTTTACAATACAAAATACATATAGGAGCTAGCGGCATCCAAAACCCTAAACCAATGACCTGGATTAGTCCAAAAACCCTAATTCCTTAACCGGAAATAGAAAACCATCGGCAAAGAAACCATGTGCCGAAAAACCACCTAAATATAATGTGGTCCCGAAAAATGCGGTCCCGATGCAGAATTTTTTTTTTGGGGGGCTCTACCTCCCTACACCCCCCCACAAACCCCCCTGCATGCCTGACGCATATGCTCAAAGAATATAACACATACCCAACATTCTCGTGCAAAGAATATAACACATACCCAACATTTCTTCCCATGATTCCTTCCATCATTCAGTCATCCAATCAATCATCCATGAGCAGGCACACACCTATTGAGCTATCCTTTGTATCTTCATGATTGTACCTAAACCCATATCCATAGCCATCTTTGTGCTCGTGTAGTTGGTTAGCATGGGAGTTGGACTGAAGAAGCGGGTTTTTAGGCCCGTGGGATATTGAAGAGGCGGGTTGTCAGACCTGTGAGCAATTCTCTGAGTGAGAGAAATGTTGGGAATTGATTTTCTGAAGGTGCTAAACTGTAACTACAGTTCTTTGAGACTTCCTGTCCAGCCTGTTGCTGAAGCCTGGAAAGGAAGTGGGGCAGTTGAAGGACTGTTGAGCAGATAAGAGGCACAATTCCTGGGTGGGACAGGAATGTGGGGAATGAGGGACTGTAGGTTGTTAGTTGAGTTGGCACCTGAGACAAAGTCTTTCGTGTTGTCCATGAACCTTTAACCTGGTTAGGAATCCCTTTGCCCGGGTGGAGTTTAGTCCCAACTCAGGGGTGACTCACTTTTGAGAGTGATGAATAGTGTGGTCTAAGGCTAGGAGGTTTGTGGAAGGTCTGCATGAAGTTGGTGACATTCTTACCAAGATAAGTGCCAATTGGGTGATAAATTTACATGTTGCATTGTTATTTATGTGGTTATATTTATGAGTTTATCTTATGTGTGTTTATAACTATATGTAAATTTATGGTACTTCCTGTATATGTTGCATGTATATGTTTACTGTCATTTTAGTATGAATCTGTGCATTTACATAACATATTTGTCTGTCTACGTTTTTATATATGCTTCTGCAAGAGTTCTGTGTGCATATGTATTTTAATTGCGTGCAGTTCAAAAAATTTATGTGGCATAGCTCAATTGGATGTTGGGTATGTTAGAGTAAGTTCCGCAAAGAGAACAGTAAGAGTTCTCTGGCATTGCGTGGCCCGGCATGGATGGTCGGGGACGTTACATCATTGTATCAGAGCTTCAATTTTCAACACTAAGCCTGGATGGGCCGAGAAAGTTGAGTTGAAGCGAAATTTCATAGAGGATTTATTTCGAAGTGGCCAAATTTCGAGTTGCAGAGCATCCATGGTAATATTTAGAAGCAACGACGCAGAATTGGGAAAAACCCCAATTTGTGTTGTTAAATTTATGAGAAAATTGAGAAATCCATCCAAGTGGTGAGATATTACTGGTTTAATATCTTTTCTAGCAATTTTGGACCTGGAATTGGTTGAATTCAAAGTTACAGTGAAGCCATGACAGATGGAGCGAATTTAGTAATTAAAATTCTCAATTCGTGAATTGATTTTGGGTAAATTCATTCCAGAAATGTCAACCGACAATGATTTATTGTTGCAGAGGTTGATTTGATGTTATCGGGGTGAAATTGAACAAATTTCATGGTTGCAGAATGTCTATGGTAAATTGGGGAAAAAGTTAAGCAAAAGCCCCAATTTCTACAGCAGAATTCACGAGGAATTGATGTGCATAAATATATATATTGGCACAAGATATTGGCATGTTGGTGCACGCGCTAAATTTCGATGCCGCACGAAAAAATGGTAGTGTGCAGGTGTGCGCGCTAAAGTTTGGTGCCGCACGGAAAAATATCAGTGTGCGGGTGTGCGAGCTAAATTTTGGATCTATGCGGAAAAAATGTTGGTTTACAGGACCGCATGATAAATTTAGCATTGCGCGGTGTGCACACACATAATAATGGCGCGCGTGGTGTGCACAGTATTGGCACAATGCAGTGGAGTATGGTAGTTGCGCACGCAATGTGGGTAAATGTGGTCGTGCGATAGTTTAGTTAGTGGTGCATGCAGAGTTTTGGTGTGCGGTGGAGACGTACTAAACTCTAGCATGGTGCATTGCATAGAGTATAATGTGCGCGGGATATTAGCGCAAGATACAAAAACTCTGCGCAACATGTAATAGAGAAAGAACCAAAACTGCGCACGGTGGATATTGGCGCACGACATAAACGTAGTGCATGCAAGTTATTGGCGCGATAGAGAAGTGATGCACAGTGGTTATAAGTGCACGAAGCAAGATTTACCTTGTGATGTCGCTGCGCATGGTAAATATGGGTGTACAGGTTGAAATTTTTGCACGCAAAGTTTTTTGAAGGGTGAACAACAGTAGAAAACCAACGATTTTCTGCGACGTTTTATATCATTTGAACATCATACTTTTGCAGCGCGTTTTTGAAGCCCTTAAGAGCGTTTTTAGCAACGCAAAAACCATGAGATAGAGATGTATCGAAGGTACACTCTGTCTCTGCAACTCAAATAAAAGAGCTCGAAGATATTTTTCTAATGGTGTAAACCGTTTGTCAAATGAAGCTTTTATGAGAAAGTGACAACACAAATAGTGAAGGGTAAATTTAAAGACCCATCTAACTTCAAAGAGCCATAACATTCTGCTCTAGAATCAGATTGAGGCGCAGGAGTAGTCAATGGAAATCTATTGAGCCATAGAATACAGTTCCAAAGTTCCATTAAATTTCTAGGCATGCTAAAAGTGTTTAATATGGCAAAGAAGGTACCTAGAAAAAGGTTCACCTTTTTCTGGGTTCCAGGTTCTAGGCTGCTAGTCGACTGTAATTATGAAAAAGGTGAAACTTGGACAGAATGTCCATAATATGTATATGAAGAAACCCAATTGTGATCCTATGAAAAATCTAATGGAGTAGGTGCAAAATTGCATATTTACAGCGCAGAGTAGTGCCAAGTTGAAAAATGAACAGAAAAAAATTAATGGGAAAATTTCAAATAGCCATAACTTTTTGCTCAAGACTTGGAATTGAGCATGGGAGCAGACGCTGGAAAGTTATTGGACAGTGGAATCTAAGTATCTACCCAGAAAATTGATCTGGGCATTCAAATTTCTAGGAAATCAGAAGAAATAATTCTGATATATATTATTGAACTGGAATGGTTCATAATTTCATGAAATTGTTGAAACAGTTAGCTTGACAAAGTTTTGTTGGCTACACATTTTGCAGAATTAACAACAACTAGATCAGATCAAGATCAACATAGGTTCCAGAGGAATGGAAGAGGCACAAGGGACTTACAGTCATAAGGATGAGATTAGAGGGATGGATTTCCATATGGGCATTGAAGGAACAAACTCCAATGGACATGGAGATGAAAGGAATGAAAACATGAACATGGTAGAGACCATTAAAAATTTGCAGAAGGATGTCGAAAACCATAAAGCTGAAAATGAAAAGATTATGAAAGCCAAGGAGCAGCAGGATGACTTCAACATGAAGTTATTGCAGATCTTGAACATAATAGAAAAGAAATTGGATAAGGAGAGTGGTTCAAGCAAATCAGGAAGTCACGGGTCTCATGATGAGAAAAGAAAATCAATAATTGTTAGCAAACATCACCACCATTCCCCGAGGCATTCCAATAAGAAATCACACAGTAGCTCAAGTCCATCCTCTGTCAGGAATCACAAGAGGTCCGGGGTGGATGAGCTACGAGGATAAATGAACAAAATCAAACCTCCTACATTTGATGGTGAGCACAAGAAGGATGAAGATGTAGAAACATGGTTGTTGGGCATGAGAAAGTATTTTTGATTGCATAATTATTCTTCTCATGAAGAAGGTAGAATTGATATCTATCAACTCAAGGGAAAGGAATCCATGTGGTGGGATAAGCTTGTGTAGGTTCAACACATTAAATAGAAAAGTGTTACTTGGAGGGAATTCAAGAAGTATTTTGAAAATAAATACTTGACTAAGAGATACTATGACAAGAAAATGAAAGAGTTATTTGAAATCAAGCTTGGGAGTATCACCATAGATGAATATGAGAGAAGCTTTTTAGAACTGCTGAAGTATGTCTCTTTCATCAAGGATGAGACAGTTAAGATTCAGAGGTATTTGAGTGGATTTCCATCCTTCATCAGTGACAAAATACAGTATGATGATCCCAAGACATTGGAGGAGACCATAAGGAGAGCTAAATGCTTATATGGTCAACAAAAATCAAGGTCAACTTTACAAAAATCTTGGGAAGACAAAAAGAAATTCAAGGTGGATCAGAGGAAGAAGGGATCTAAGCCACCATTCTTCAGAAATAATCCACAGGGACAACAAACTCCTAGAGAGACTGGAACGATTGAAACAGGGGGTCAAAGGCCAAGGCATCCACCTATTCAATGTTTGGGTTGTAAAGGAGATCACATGTTCAAAGATTGTCCTCACAGAGGTGAAAAAGGGAGGACTGTTCACAATGTACAGCAAGATGAAACAATGGAGGAAATGAGCAGAAATGTGCCAAGGATCTATGCAGCCCTAGACAACAAACAAGCAGAGTATCAATCACATATGATTGAAATGGAAGGTATTATCAAAAACCAAACCATTGCTATTTTAATTGATTCAGGAGCTAGTCATAGTTATATAGATCCTAAGATAGTGGAAAGTTTGCATTTGCCAAGAAGCAAGCATGGGGAATCTTGGTTGGTTCAGCTGGCTACAGGAGCCAAAGGAAAATTTAATGAGATGGTTAAGTCATGTCTTATGGACATGAATGGACTGAACACTGGGGCAGATTTCAACATCTTGCCTTTAGGTTCCTATGACTGTCTAATTGGGATGGATTGGTTGGACCAACATCATGTTATCCTAGACTGTCATAACAAGACATTTACTTTCTTGGATGAGGATGGGAACCAAAGGAAAGTGCAGGGAATTCCCAAGGCAGTATCAATTTGAGAAATTTTAGCATTCCAGTTGAAGAAATGTTACAGAAAAGGGTGTCAAATATTTGCAGCTCATATGGAAGAGACACCTAAAGATAAGGTGTCAAATTTGGAAGATTATGCAGTCCTGGAAGATTTTGAAGATGTGTTCAAGGAGGTACCAGGACTACCCCCAAAGAGAAATATTGATTTCTCTATAAATTTAATGCCGGGAGCAGCTCCATTGTCAAAGACTCCTTACAAAATGAGTACACCAGAGCTGAAGGAGTTGCAAATGCAACTTGAAGAGATTCTGAATAAGGGGTATATACACCCAAGTGTGTCACCTTGGGGTGCCCCATTCTTGTTTGTGAAAAAGAAAGATGGAACATTAAGATTGTGCATTGATTTCAGATAGTTGAATAAAGTGACTGTGAATAACAAGTATCCTCTGCCAAGGATTGATGATCTCTTTGATCAATTGAAGGATGCCAAGATATTTTCAAAGATAGATCTCAGATCAGGATACCATCAGGTAAGGATTAAAGAGGAAGATATAGGCAAGACCTCCTTTAGGACAAGGTATGGTCATTATGAGTTCATAGTGGTGCCATTTGGGTTGTCAAGTGCACCAGTTGTTTTCATGTGCTTAATGAATGTTGTTTTCCGAGAATATTTATACAAGTTTGTAATTGTCTTTTTCGATGACATTATTATATATTCCAAGTTAGAAGAAGAGCATGAGCATCATTTGAGAATGGTGTTGCAAGTATTAAGGTAGCATCAGTTGTATGACAAGTTGAGCAAGTGCTCATTTTATCAGAAGAAAATTCATTATTTGGGGCATGCCATTTCTAAGGATGGGATACCAATGGATCCTGAGAAGATAGAAGCCATTAGAGAATGGTCAGTGCCAAAGAATGTGATAGAGGTGACATCATTCATGGGTCTTGCAGGCTACTATAGGAGATTTATTGAAGGATTTTCAAAGATTGCACACCCAATCACTTCCTTGCAAAGAAAGGGTGTGAAGTTTCAGTGGACATTGGAATGTGGAAAGAGTTTCCAACACCTAAAAAAATTATTAGCAAGTGATCCAATACTAAGGATTGCAGACCCAAATGAAGATTTCATTGTATGCACTGATGCATGTAAATAAGGACTTGGTGGAGTTTTCACTCAAAATGCGTTTGTTATATGTTATAAATCAAGGAAGTTGAAGGAGCATGAAAGACACTATGTCACTCATGATTTGGAGTTGGAAAACATAGTGCATGCCTTGAGGAAATGGAGACACTACCTCATGGGGAAAAGGTTTGATCTAAGAACAAACCATAATGGTTTGAAATATTTATTTGATCAGCCAACTCTAAATGCTAGGCAAACCAGATGGTTAGAATTTCTAAGTGAATATGACTTTGATATAAAGCATATCAAGGGGAAAGAGAACAAAGTGGCTGGTGAAATCAGCAGAAGAGTAAATGAAGTGCATGCTACAACCATTAGCATGTACCAATTAGATTTAAAAGGCATAATTACAAAGGCTGGAAAACTAGATTTGCAATACAAGGAATTAGTGGCAAAATTACAACAAGGTATTTTATAGCAGAAAATTGAGGAATACAAGCTAGATAATGATGAAATTCTCATGTACAGGGGCATAATTTATCTACCAAATTCCCAGGATTTAAAAAATATGATATTGAGAGAAATGTATAATGTGCCTTATGCTGGGCACCCAGGATATCAGAAAATTGTTGCAGCTGTCAAGAGCCAATATTATTGGCCAGACATGAAGAAAGAGGTTGTTGATTTTATTGCCAGATGTTTGGAATGTCAAAAGGTAAAGGCTGAGCATAGACACCCAGCTGGTTTGATACAACCATTACCCGGTCCTGAGTGGAAATGGGAAGTTTTAAATATGGATTTCATCACTAAAATACCCAGAACAAACAAACAACATGATTCTATCATGGTAGTGGTGGATAAGCTTACTAAAGTTTTCCATTTTATTCCAATTAATCTCACTCACAAGGCAGCGAACATTGTTGATGTTTATATGAAAGAAATTGCTAGATTACATGGCATACCCAAGACAATTGTGTCTGACAGAGATCCAAAATTTGCCTCAAAATTTTGGAAAGGGTTATTTAACGGATTCAGAACAAATTTGAATTTTAGTACATCTTATCATCCAGAATCAGATGGGCAAATAGAGAGGGTGAATCAAGTGATTGAAGATATGTTGAGGATGTATGTGATAGATAAACCATCAAAATGGGAAGACTACCTACACTTGGTAGAGTTTTCTTATAACAATGTGTACCAAGCATTTCTAAAGATGAGCCATTTGAAATCCTAGAGAGGATTGGTACAATAGCTTATATGATTGCATTGCTTGCATCTATGTATATTCATAATTTATTCCATGTATCATTTCTCAAGAAATATATAACTGATGTTAATCATGTTATTGATTGCAATGTGATCCAGGTGGAGCAAGAAGGCGCTCTCCAAGTGCATCTGATGCGCATTCTAGACCGGAAAATCAAACAGCTCTGGAATCAAGCCATCGGGCTTGTAAAGGTCCAATGGACCTGGTACAGTCCCGAGGACACTACTTGGGAGCATGAGGATGCAATGCGGGCAAAATACCTGCATCTTTTTGAGAATTTTTGAAATTTCATTGTACATGGGTACATGATGCACTGAGGAAAGTGCATAAATAAGGGGAGGGGATTGTAATATCCCTAGGCCAAACCCAATTGTAATGTAAATGAAAATATACTTAAGTTGGTGAGCTGTTTTGATATCATTTTGTATGCACATTTCATGGCATAGTGCGCGCATGTACTGTGCAGTGAAATGATGACGTGTGCACCTTCCTGGATACCGCGCGCAACAACTTGAGTGCGCGCGATTGTGAGGCCAGCAAGCCTTTTGTGTATATGCTCTATTTTATAGGCTAGTGAGCTAGTTATTATAAGCTAGGATGCTGATGTTTTGATTAGGCCGGAGAGCCTAGATGTTAAAGGCCAGTGCATCTATTTTCTTACATGTCTCATAATTAATATAAAATACATCGTTGCACACAGATCGACCACGATAAAAGAGATGGGGGACTAAAATCCACTAGTTAGGGAAAGGGAGGGGCCTAAAAGTTAAGGAAAAGGGGCTAAGCTAGGGAGCTTAAGCCAAAAAGGAATATTATATTAATATTTCTTAAATCATAAAGTATGGATAATTATTTTATCCTAAGTTCTAAAGTTGGAGACAAGTGGGCCAAAGTAGCTCCCAACATGACAAGTGTCAAGTTGGGGACATGCATACATATTATTGGGACTTAGTTCATTTCCTATCATCTTTTCCATCATTCTTCCCATGATTCCTTCCATCATTCAGTCATTTAGTCAATCATCCATGAGCATGCACACACCCATTGAGCTATCCTTTGTATCTTCATGACTGTACCTGAACCCATATCCATAGCCATCTTTGTGCTCGTGTAGTTGGTTAGAGTGGGAGATGGACTGAAGAAGCAGGTTGTCAGGCCCGTGGGATATTGAAGAGGCGGGTTGTCAGTCCCATGAGAAATTCTCTAGGTGAGATAATTGTTGGGAATTGATTTCCTGAAGGTGCTAAACTACAACTACAATGCTCTGAGACTTCCTGTCCGTCTTGTTGTTGAAGCCCGAAAAGGAAGTGGGGCAGCCGAAGGACTCTTGAGCAGAGAAGGGGCACACTTCCTAGGTGGGATAGGCATGTGGGGAATGAGGGACTGTAGGCTGTTAATTGAGTTGGCACCTGAGATAGAGTCTTTCCTGTTGTCCATGAGCCTTTAGCTTGGTTAGGAATCCCTTTACCTGAGTGGAGTTTAGTCCCAACTCGGGGGTGACTCACTGTTGAGAGTGATGAACAGTGTGGTCTAAGGCTGGGAGGTTCGTGGAAGGTCTACACGTAGTTGGTGACATTCTTACCAAGATAATTGCCAATTGGGTGATAAATTTATATGCTCCATTGTTATTTACGTGCTTATATTTATGGGTTTATCTTATGTGTGTTTATAAATGTTTGTAAATTTACGTGTACTTCTTATATATGTTGCATGTATATGTTTACTGTCATTTTATTATGAATCCGGGCATTTACATAACGTATTTGTGTGTCTACATTTATATATATATGCTTCCGCAAGAGTTATGTGTGCATATGTATTTCAATTGCATGCAATTCGAAAAATGTATGTGGCATAGCTCAATTGTGTTATAACCCTAAATTGCACTATCCCTGCTTACCTGGCATCAGGCCTACTCATGCCTCTTCCTAGCCAAAGCCATGCTGAATGATTCCTCAAAAAACCACTCAAAACAAGCAACCCGCGCCCTAACTTCTCACTGGGCGCGGGCATCCGCTGGCTGTCCTTATACTGCACGCGGGTATCCGCGGGCTAACCCAAAACAGCCCGTGGGTACCTAACAAAGCAAAAAATCAGGGAAGTTTCCGCCGAGACTCAAGGCTTTTTGTCAGTTAACTGAAACTCTCCGCCATGCATGG
>ML785894.1:110239-132414 GCA_009831015.1 Picea engelmannii | reverse complement strand
TAGTTCATTCTTCTTGTGCATGATTGAGAAAAGGGGTTGTGATTTTGGGTAGAAGGTTAAAGTTTAAATCTAAAGGGTCATGATCTGCGTATAGGCTTAGAACCCTAGCTTATTGGTCCGTAGGGTAGATTACCCCACAACAAATTGGATGCTGGGTATGTTACAGTATGTTTTGCAGAGAGAACAGTAAGAGTTCTCTGGTGTAGCATGGCCCGACATGGATGGTCAGGGACGCTACACTCGGCATCTTAAATGTTCTTCCTTTTATTATTTTTATTGTTGTTCTATGCCTTCAAAGGATTGGGCGCATTTTTTGGGGCATAAACTTAGCCTTGTTGGGGAGGAACAAACTAAATCATATTAGGTTGAGTGTATTGATCTGGATTATTTTTGGCACGAAATGAGATCGGAGATATAATAAAGAAATGCACAGAGATATCGCAGATAGTCAATAATATAACAGAAATATATCATAGATGCAACCATAAACAAAGATATACAGTAATACACGATTTCTATTAATGAAATAAATGTACAGAGACTGTAAAATACAGAGTGAAAGACTCGATAGAATGGTGGCAGCTTATCTCTGAGAAGAGATGTGATGGCTACTCGCATTCGCAAGAAGATGATTACCATCAGGCTCTGAAGGTCTTTTTACAATAAATAGGAATGCAAAAAACCCTAGACATCCAAAAACCTAACCCAAGGATATGAAGCGCCAAAAGTCATGTGGGCCCCGTTTGGGTAAGTTAGTACATCAACTTTTCGGGGTCGTAACTTTTGCATACGATCTCCGTTTTAGGTGTATGATAGCTTGTTGGAAAGGTATCTCCGAGGAGATTCATTTTGGAGGATCAATCATATTTTCAGCTAGAATTGAGAACCTCAATCTCGAAAAACCTTTATTTAGGCCCTCAAAATGGCCCCGGAAGTTAAAACCTGCTAAAAATAGTAAATTGTCAAAATTGCCAAAAAACTATTTTGAGCTAGTCAAAAAAGGTGGGTGGCCACCGATATCCACCTGGATCAATCCTCCCTCCTTAGGAAGCAATTGTCTCCATTGCATTGAGTTCCCGAGGGAGAGTGAAAAGCATTTGCTTGATCTGCATCTTGGTGAGCTGCTTATATTGCTGGAGACATCACGCTGCTTAGTTTGTGGAAGTCTATCATGAACCTGTTGAAGTTGAGGTTGTTCAACAAGTTGAGCTACATGAGAGGAAGGTGTGTAGAAGGAATCTTTGTGCTTTGCTGCAACCTTGTCGACCTTCTTCTGTTGGATAAAAGGTGCAGGGGGCGAGGCTATAGTGGTTGCAGTGTCCTTACGTTACCCTTTTGAACAGATTGTGAAGAAGCTGAATTTTGCAATATGAGATACTACCTTGCGGCACTTTTTAGGTGGAACAGTAGTTGGAACTACCTTTGGTATTCTATAGAGATAACCCCCTGAAGTAACAATGACACTACGGGGTCAAGACTCATAAACAACATGGTGCTTCCACATATATGGCTGGCCCAAGAGAACATCACAGAAATCCAGTGGGGAAACATCACATAATACCTCGTCCTTGAAGGGATGGATGCCATATGACAATCGACATTGCTAGCTAACACGAAGATCTCATCCTTGGCGAAGCCACTCGATGTTATATGGTTGTGGGTGTGGTGTTGTCAACAATCCTAACTGTTTGACGACCTCTACTGAGATGAGGTTCTTCTGCTTCCGCTATCAAAAATAAAATGTAGCGGGGTCCCCTTCACCCACATCTGTAAATGAAAAAGGCGCTCCCCCTCTTTGGGATCTGTTGGTTCTTTTGGTTGAATTGTTATGGTTGCGACAATAGCAGTGGGGTTTGCGTCAATGATCTGTCCTTTACCAGTATTTTCAGAATCAGATTCTGAATCAGGGTTCGGCTCCTTGTCTTTGATTTTGGCCACCAATGACTGTTTTGAGCGACATTCATCAGTGTTGTGCCAGGGGATTTTGTGGAAATCGCACCATTTTTCGGTGTCCTTCTTTGTCTTCCCGTGACCCTTCTTTTCTGCATGTGGATTGGATTGGTTTTCAGGAGACTGTTTGTTAGGGACGTCTTTTTATACTTTGGTTGTTGCGGATTTGCACAAACAAAATCCCGTTTGTTCTGGTGCTTAAATTTCTTCTCGATTTTAACAACATATCGATAGGTAGCACCGAGTGATGAGATGTCCATAAAATCCATTTTAGTTTGGATGTATCTGTGTAGAGCCCCACGGTATTTCAGAACCAAATTTCGTTCGGAGTCTTTGATACCTAGATTGGTGCTCAAGGTATGGAAGGTATTGGTGAACTCCGGAACTGCTTGGCCCCTCTCTTGTCGCAGTGTGGTCCATCTCATGTACTGGTCCTCATAGTTGCCAATAGGGTAATATTGTTCCTTTACCGCATCCACACAAAAAATTCCAAGTGGGATCGACCCCATATATTTCAGACACCTCTGTGGAACTATGCTCCCAATAAGTTTCCCACCAATGTTTGACATGGGGGATAGCTTTAAGGAGTGCGAAGGTGATATTTTCTTTGTCGGAAAATTTGTGAACAGGGAAATAACCTTCTAGCAGATTTAACCATTTGTCTAGGGCTTCTGCATCTATTTGTCCTTCAAATACAGGAATATCAAAATTAACTTGTACCTTGAAAGGTGAGGTCCCTCCAAAGTGGGCGCTTGATGAAGATGTTCCTGTTGCTATTGGCAGGCGTTGAAGGATGTGGGAAAATTTCTCCATCATTTCGTCCCTTTGTCGCGTGAGAGCTTGCTCAAGCAATAGACTGATAGGATTGTCTGGTTCGTTGTTTTTATTTTCTTTCGCCATTGAGGATTTCTTGGGTGTGCGAGAGAGATTTTACTCAAGAGAGACAAGATCGAGACCCAACTTGCTATACTCAGACCTCATCGGGGACATGCACTGAAAAAAACAACCAAGAACAGCCTGCTCTGATACCACTGATCCGGATTATTTTCGGCACAAAATGAGATCAGAGATATAATAAATAAATGCACAGAGATATAGTAGATAGCCAATAATATAAAATAAATATATCAAAGATGTAACCATAAAAATAGATATACAGTAATACATGATTTCTATTAATGAAATAAATGTACAGAGACTGTAAAATATAGAGTGAAAGACTCGATAGAATGGTGGCAGCTTATCTCTGAGAAGAGATGTGACGGCTACTCACATTCACAAGAAGATGATTACCATCAGGCTCTGAAGGCCTTTTTACAATAAATAGGAATGCCAAAAACCCTAGACATCCAAAAACCTAACCCAAGGAGATGAAGCGCCAAAAGTCATGTGGCCCCGTTTGGGTAAGTTAGTACATCAACTTATCGGGTTCGTAACTTTTGCATACGATCTCCGTTTTAGACGTATGATAGCTTGTTGGAAAGGTATCGTCGAGGAAATTCATTTTTGGGGATAAATCATGCCTTTGTATATCATTGAAAACATTTATCTTGAAAAACCTTCATTTAGACCCTTAAAATGGCCCCAGAAGTTAAAACTTGATAAAAATAGTAAATTTCCAAAATTGCCAGAAAAATGTTTTGAGCCAGTCGGAAAAGGTGGGTGGCCACATATATCCACCTAGATCAGGTATTGAGAGACCTATATTAGGGCCAATAATTGAACAAAATGGGTTCTAGGTTGAGGATCCCCATAGGACAAGGATGTTCTATTATGTGAAGTACCACTACATGAGGGGCAATGTACGTGAGGCCATGAAAAGGGACTTGAGTATAATGTATTGTCATAGACTGGGATAACAAGTGAAAATTATCATAAGGATTGTGAGGCATATGTGGATGCTCATATGAGGGAAGGCCAAATGTAGGGAATTCCCCACCATAGTGGTTACCATACATGCTAGTAATAGTGGATAAGTTTATATGACCATAAATATTGGAAGTTTGAGAAACTAAATCTATAACACCATCCAGAGTATGGGATCCCTCCAATTGATAGTCATTGGAAGAACCACTTTAAGGGGCATTGGAATAATTGTGTATAAATAGACTAACTACACATGAATGAGATCCAATTGTTTAGCCTTGAAAATTGACTTCTCTTCTATTTGTAGCATGGTTCAAAGAAACATCCTTGGCAATGATGGAAAAAAGATATTTCAAACACTCATCAAGGAGAAAAAAATCTTTGAGCTCAAAAGTTTCCATAAAATTTGTCTCCTGCATGATTCATGTATATGATCAATAATACAGGTGGAAATATTTCGACAGTAAGAAGTGAGTAGTTGAAATCCTTTCATCATACCAAACAAGTAACTAGAAGAAGTATAATAATAATTTATATATAAATTCAATGGAGGGATGAGACCTAGTTAGCTAGTCGAAGTACCATTTTGCAACAACCTCAATAAGAGTGTACTAAAACAAGTGAATCCTAATCATATAATCAATAATGCTACTTGAGGGAGATTATAGATGGAAGGGAGTGATATTATTTGAGTGATCGTCTCTAATGTGTCCTTCAAACTTAGGGATATATAAAGGAATTTTGGTAGGAATGGGGGGCAATTAGGGTTATGCTAGATAGGATCATAAATCAACTTAGTTAAATTAGAGGGATTTAAACTAGCCATGTGGGGGATATTGGGCATGTGATTTTCAATTATATTCATGTCATTTTCATCCATAATGATGGTTGGATTAATTTGTGGGTTAGTTAAACCTAAACTTGATGAGACTAAAGTAGATGTAGGCGAACTTGATCAATAAGAGCTCAACGAGAATGAACATGACAAAGGGATGGTAGGTTAATTATGTTATATTCTAACATGATGAGTGGGAGAATGATCTGAAAATAGAAGGCTGACTTGTTATGCTATGCAACCACCCTCTACTTCATTAAAATAAACTTTACAGGACCTTGCTTCATGTGTTGAAATATTCAAGATAAACTTATGTGTTAAGTTCATGTATCTTCTTGTAAATGCTTATGTGTGAGGATATGTTCTTTTAAATGGTTATATATGTACTTTCAATAAATACAAAGCAACACAACTTGCAGCAAATAAACCATCAAACTCACAATAAGAACAACATGATAAAGGAGTTCACCCCCCTCCGGGCTACATCTCCTTGAGCCTCCATCAATGGACTTGGCTCTCTGGGATTAATTGGTCAAAATTTATTTTACAAGTTGCTGCTCAACTCCAATGGAAAAACAGACTGTACCATTGGGATCAGAACACATAAAAACCCCAAAAATGACTAATAGAACTCTGAAAACAGATCATGGCTCATCCGGGCATGCCCTCTTCTACATGTGGCCATAAGATTCACTGAGCTTCTCTTTGGAAAAAACACCTATAAAAGTCCTCAAAAGCCTCTGAAACCTGTCCCAATGTGTTCAAAGCATAACAATTAGCCAAAAATGATTATTCAATCACAGAAAACAAACATAGGCTCACCAAAACATGTCCTCAATCAATGAGGGCTTCAAGCTCCCTGGAGCTTGCTGAAACTTAAATGGATAAAAACCTACAAAATAAGTCTTCAAATGGCCTTGATAACAATGAAAATGGATTCAGGACATCCAAAAAACCCTAGCTAGGCTTTTACGGCACCTCAATCGGCCAAAAAATGAGAAAGATAGGCCTCCTGCCATCCTCTTCCTTCAAGCTTGTTGGCTCTGGTTTGCCAAAACGCACCTCTGTGTGCTTGAACCCATAACACGCTCCAAAATGCGTGTTTAAACCCAGCACCGCATAACTAGATAAACTGTCGAACGGTTAGGCGCGCCCAGCCGCTAACCACCAAGACCATGGGCATATAAGCAACCACCCAAAACCACGGGCTAGCGCAAAAAGGGGCTAGGTTTCAAGCCAATGGTGAAATGACAAGTGTCCAACCAACTATTGGTTATAACTGTTCAAACCAGAACTGAATCCCCTGCGCGCTTCGCGTGGTCACATGTATAAAATCATGCGACCGGGGGCTAACCAAAACCCACACATAACCATGTAACCACCGGTCACATTACAACTGTGGGCTTAAACAAATCATTTGAACATGTATTCCCGCATGCACAATTACAAAGGGTATGGTCATATGTGTAACGTAATAAAACCTCGGGTCGGGGCTAAGCCCTGGCCCGACCCCCTGCCAAACCAAATGTTATATCAATTCAAATAGTTTAAAAGACATATAGCTAACAAGGATCAACGTGTGACCCGTTGGCACGACGGACTTTACCAAAGCTTTGACTGGTGTGGGAGGTCTGGGGTTCTAATCCCATGGAATCCATAAAATTTTGAATAACAAACCATAAGCCAATAAAGGGGTGCCACGTGGCAGCCCATGACTGGGCCACGTGGCACCTTACCATTAACCAAAGTGATGCCACGTGTCGAAGTGCCATTTGCCCAAATATGCCAATATGAAACTTCCACATCATCAACTTCCATGTCATCGTACGGTCGCCACATCATCATGTACGAACTCTGCCACGTCAGCCTGTACAGAGTGCACAGTCAGTGTCCTTTTTTTTACTTGTTTGACGATTCAAACAGATCGCTATATCTCTCGCTCCCGACATCCGTTTGAGACGAAATGAGTTGCGTTAGGTTCGTGAAAACGAGGGCTACGCTCTCATTCGTTTTGAGGCAATTCCAAGAACGTTGATTTTTGAGCTAAAATTTGACCCCTGGTCCAGATTTTGATCACACCTTCCCACTGAAAGGATTTTGGACCCACAAAAGCTTATGATTATCTGTCTGAGCTTCAATACTCTTTTTCTTTTAAGTTCTATCAACTGATTCTACTTGAAAATCCTTTTCGACAATCACCTGGATACCTTGACATGCCTTGCACTGCAACTAGCTCTGTCCCTCAACCATTGTTCTCTGGCTGCTGCTGACTGCCAACCTATGTGCTTGGAAGACTGCCAACCTTCCCACTGAGAATCAAGTCCCTCTTTCAAACTCTTTGACGTCAACACAATCAGCTCTCCAATGGTTGCAAAAACTTTCCTGCGACATCTTGTCACAAGCCAAGAAAACCATCAATCTTGAAAACAATTTATACAAGACTGAAAATGATGCCAAAAAAATCTTTTGTTCTTAAACAAACTATCGCATCCTGTACTTCATCAAAGCACATGGTGTTTTCTTGCATCTTGGTGTACTCAAAATCAACTTACAAGTCAACAAACACCATCGACTAAACATAAGTCGAAAAAAACATGATCGACACACATAGTTGTCAGACAATCATCGACACCAGTTGAGACTCATTTGAAACATCTCAATCTTCCCAAAATTACAAGTCGACAAACATGATACACAATCATGTTACAATAATGAGTCATTCATGATGAACAATCACCAGGCTCACTGCTTACACATACACAAAACAAATGCATGTGCATGACTCTTCAACTCTCCAATGGCTGCAAAAAGTGAACATCATATCCATCTTTTACATCCTCCTAGTGAATTTATGCAACAACAAAAATACCTTCAAAATTAATTGCGTTCACATGCAACTTGCATCATGCAAGTTGTGATAAACTGCTGCATCTTATCATGTTTCCCATAAATGCACACATAACGCTGAAAAGTGCATTTACAACAGAAAATGCAAGCTTTACTTGCTCAAGAAATCCAACCATTTCTTTATCCATCTGCTTCTTATGCTGTGGATGAGTGGTTGGATGCAATGTCCAACATTGGTCAATGAGATGACCCCTCTTCTGACAATGAGTGCAAATCTTTTGCATCCTCTTTTCACGTTGTCTTTTCTTAGAAAGTTTCCTGAAAGTGGTCAATCTTTACCAACATTTTGAAACGTGATGGTTATATAAACCACAACACATACATGGATTCTTTCTTCTATTTTTACATACAAATTTATTATGCTTAACATAATCAAAAGCAACTAAATGATAAGCAGAATTATACCTTGAACATTCACCTTTATCGCCTCTTTGAGGAGGTGAATCTGAAGAGTTACAAGCTCTCCTTTGAAGACCATCAACAGTGTTCTTGTCCTCATCACTGTCACAACTCTTTCATGTCACACATTCGCATTCATCTTGAACACAAGCCTTGCATGCTGGAGGGATTGAACTTTCAACAAAAGTTCTTGAACTTTCACCTTTAAAGCCTTCTTGAGGAGGTGAACTCGAAACAAAATTTATGCTTAGAACTTTTTCCCTTGTCTCCTCGACTTTGGAATTTGCACCATTTCTTCGTTCATATCCAAGACCACAATACTTGGGTCTCTCTTCAACAACAATAGGCTCAACAATGCCTTGTGCATGATTTCCCAAACCTCTACCTTCATAGCCCATTTTTAACAATAACTTGGACCCTATTCCTCTTGTGTGATTTTCAAAAACACCAAAACATTCATCTTGAGAGGAATTAGAAGATAAACTAACATTGCATACCTCATGTTCATGCATGTACTTGGTAAGGGTTTCCTTTGCCTCATGGAGTTGAATCTCCATCTCATGCAACCTTTCAAGAAGCTGGTCTTTCTCCTTCTTCATGGCAATCAACTGCTTTTCAAGGGCAATTCTCTCCTTATCTTCACACATATCTTTCATCAAATCTCTCATGGTTAGAATTTCCTTCAACAATTCTTTGTCAAAGAACTTTGATTTTGAAGATATATGAAAACTATCAATGCTTGAAGCTTCCTCCATCCTTGCAAGATATCAAACTTCAACACAAAACTTGCACAAATACCAATAACTAAATCTCAAGCTATCAATGGAAAACACATGAGCAAAACAAACTATGTTCTGATACCACCTGATCTGAAAATAGAAGGCTGACTTGTTATGCTATGCAAGAACCCTCTACTTCATTAAAATAAACTTTACAGGACCTTGCTTCATGTGTTAAAATATGCAAGATAAACTTATGTGTTAAGTTCATGTATCTTCTTGTAAATGCTTATGTGTGAGGAGATGTTCTTTTAAATGGTTATATATGTACTTTCAATAAATACACAGCAACACAACTTGCAGCAAATAAGCCATCAAACTCACAATAAGAACAACATGATAAAGGAGTTCACCTCCCTCTGGGCTACATCTCCTTGAGCCTCCATCAATGGACTTGGCTCTCTGGGATTAATTTGTCAAAAGTTATTTTACAAGATGTTGCTAAACTCCAATGGAAAAATAGACTGTACCATTGGGATCAGAACACATAAAAATCCCAAAAATGACTAATAGAACTCTGAAAACGGATCATGGCTCATCCGGGCATGACCTCTTCTACATGTGGCCATAAGCTTCAATGAGATTCTCTTTGGTAAAAACACCTGTAAAAGTCCTCAAAAGCCTCTGAAACCTGTCTCAATGTGTTCAGAGCATAACAATTAGCCAAAAATGATTATTCAATCACAGAAAACAAACATAGGCTCACCAAAACATGTCCTCAATCAATGAGGGCTTCAAGCTCCCTGGAGCTTGCTTAAACTTCAATGGCTAAAAAACTGCAAAATAAGTCTTCAAATGGCCTTGATAATAGTGCCAATGGATTCAGGACGTCCAAAAACCCCTAGCTGGGCTTTTACGGCACCTCAATCGGCCAAAAAATGAGAAAGATAGG
The DNA here is from genome assembly GCA_009831015.1 of Picea engelmannii. NCBI lineage: Eukaryota > Viridiplantae > Streptophyta > Pinopsida > Pinales > Pinaceae > Picea > Picea engelmannii. The sequence goes on along the minus strand of ML785894.1, from coordinate 122,786 downwards.
CCTCCTGCCATCCTCTTCCTTCAAGCTTGCTGGCTCTGGTTCGTCAAAACGCACCTCTGTGTGCTTGAACCCAGAACACGCTCCAAAATGCATGTTTAAACCCAGCACTGCATAACTAGCTAAACTGTCTAACGGTTAGGCGCGCCCAGCCCCTAACCGCCAAGACCACAGGCATATAAGCAACCACCCGAAACCACGGACTAGCGCAAAAAGGGGCTAGGTTTCAAGCCAATGGTGAAATGACAAGTGTCCATCCAACTATTGGTTATAACCGTTCAAACCATAACTGAATCCCCCACGCGCTTCGTGTGGTCACATGTATAAAAGCATGCAACCGGGGGCTAACCAAAACCCACACATAACCATGTAACCACCAGTCACATTACAACTGTGGGCTTAAACAAATCATTTGAACATGTATTCCCACACGCACAATTACAAAGGGCATGGTCATATGTGTAACGTAATAAAACCTCGGGTCGGGGCTAAGCCCTGGCCCGACCCCCCGCCAAACCAAATGTTATATCAATTCAAATAGTTTAAAAGACATATAGCTAACAAGGATCAACGTGTGACCCATTGGCACAGCGGACTTTACCAAAGCTTTGTCTGGTGTGGGAAGTCAGTGGTTCGAATCCCATGGACTCCATAAAATTTTGAACAACAAACCATAAGCCAATAAAGGGGTGCCACGTGGCAGCCCATGACTGGGCCACGTGGCACCTTACCATTAACCAAAATGATGCCATGTGTCGAAGCGCCATTTGCCCAAATCTACCAATATGAAACTGCCACATCATCAACTGCCATGTCATCATACAGTCTCCACGTCAGCATGTACGAACTCTGCCACATCAACCTGTACGGACTGCACAGTCAGCGTCCTTTTTTTTACTTGTTTGACGATTCGAACAGATCGCTATATCTCTCGCTCCCGACGTCCGTTTGAGACAAAACGAGTTACGTTGGGTTCATGACAACGAGGGCTACGCTCTCATTCGTTTTGAGGCAATTCCGAGAACGTTGATTTTTGAGCTAAAATTTGACCCCTGGTCCAGATTTTGATCAGAGAAGTAATACAACCAGGATTTCCTAGGAATGGATGGAGTCCTTGAATCCTATGATAAAACATAAGAGGCTGGAATGGGGGCACAATCTTGAGTAGGTGTAAAATTTTATCTCAATAGAATGAAATGACAACTTCTAAAGAATAGTGTATAGGAAAAAAATATTTACTTTAAAATAAAATGTGACTAAAATAAAACTATGTGCACATGTGGTGTGACATGTGGCTTAAGTGTGTTTCAATATATCACAATTTTAATGTAAATTCTTAAAGTAATAATTTTTTCTCTAAAAAGGAAAATTACACGCTATGTTAAATATGCAATTGGTCAAACTATGTAAAAACAAACTACCCTTTTGAACACTTCTCAACAAATGGTACTGAGTTCCACCCTAAGAAAGTGAGTGAGTGAATATATGAACAAGGGCCTTCCAAAAAATCAAATTGAATGGTGATGAATCCCACCAAAAGAGTGAATGAAGGTACAAAAGAGACACTTATAATGAAAGGGACTAGGGGAAACTCTCAACGACCAACAATTATATGCTTATGGTTCCCTCCCACCTAAGAGGACCACTTGAGTAAGAACCTAATGATTGGTCACTAAGTATTCTATTCATGGATACATACAAAGGGTTACCTTTCCTCGAATGACTACAAGATCTTCATCTTGAAGGGTCTAGGTGATCCAACCAAACATATAGTCATAGTCTCGACATTAACACTCAAAATTCTATCGTACCCTTTTTCAAATATGTATTGAACCATATTTTATAGAAAGGATTTTAAGCACCCTAAGAGTCAACAACTATCTTTCAAGTGTAAATGGCTATTGCGAGTTATTTGGATTCTTATCTAGAGAACCCCAACTTAACTAAAATGTCATTTTGGCTCCAAGTGGAGAAATTTAGTTGGTTGAGATTAATTGTTAATTTTAGTGTATGAACTTGTCATCATGAACTAAGTGTATAAGTTAAGATGTGGATTGCATGCACTTGTGGTGTGTACAATTAAAATAAAATTTTGAAAAGGAACTAAGTTATTGCTGCAAATGAAATAAAATTACAAGAAAATAAAATAAATACTTGGGGAATACTAAAATCAAAGATTTTTTTTATTTATCAATGATAATTTTCTCAAACTTATTGAAGCAAGTTTTAAATGAAAGAACCAAAAATTTATAAAGTTTCTAAATCAAACTATAAATGGATTAGTGAAAGATAAAGATGAAATTGCAAACTAGGAAAATAAATTTTTTTTGATTAATATTAATATTAAAATCTAAGTGATTTTATTCTTTACCAAATTATTTTTTATAAATGGAAGACTTAAAAAATCAGCAAGCTATGAAGTATGGATTGAATGTTGAAAATATAATATAGAGCAACTAAAAAAATAACTTGAAATGGCAAGAAACAAAATCATAAGAAAAAGTCAAGTATTATATTGAAACTCAAAATGGGGTTTGTTATGTATCCAAATTTATTTAATCTTAAGCAATTTTACTATGACAAAATGACAATATAAACTTGAAAATTGACTTCTCTTATATTTGTAGCATGGTTCAAAGCAACATCATTGGCAATGATGGAAAAAAGATATTTCAAACACTAATCAAGGAGAACCAAATCTTTGAGTTTGAACTTGCATAAAATATGTCTCCCGCATGATTCATGTATATGATCAGTAATACAGGTGGAAATATTTTGACAACAAGAAGTGATTATTTGAAATCCTTTCATTGTACCAAAAAATTAACTAGAAGAAGGATAAGAATACTTTAGATATAAATTTAATGGCGGGATGAGACCTAGCTAGCTATTCGATGTACCATTTTGCAACAACCTCAATGAGAGTGCACTAAAACAAGTGAAGCTTAATCATATCATCAACAATGCTACTTGAAGAAGATTATAGATGGAAGGGAGTGATATTATTTGAGCAATCGTCTCCAGTGTGTCCTCCAAACTTAGGGATATCTGAAGGAATTTTGGTAGGAATGGGGGGGGGGAATTAGGGTTATGCTAGATAAGATCATTGGTAAACTTAGTTAAATTAGAGGGATTTAAACTAGCCATGTGGGGGATATTGGGCATGTGATTTTGAATTATATTCATTTTATTTTCATCCATAATGATGGTTGGATTAAATTTTGGTTTAGTTAAACCTAAACTGGATGAGAATGAAGTAGATGTAGGTGAGCTTGATCAAGAAGAGCTCAAATGATCCGGATTATTTTTGGCACGAAATGAGAGCGGAGATATAATAAAGAAATGCACATAGATATCATAGATATCCAGTAATATAACAAAAATACATCATAGATGCAACCATAAACACAAAGATATAGTAATACATGATTTCTATTCATGAAATAAATGTACAAAGACTGTAAAAAAACAGAGTGAAAGACTCGGTAGAATGGTGGCAATTTATCTCTGAGAAGAGATGTGACGGCTACTTGCATTCGCAAGAAGATGATTACAATGAGGCTCTGAAGACATTTTTACAATAAACAAGAATGTCGAAAACCCTATACATCCAAAAACCTAACCCTAGGAGATGAAGCGCCAAAAGTCATGTGGGCCCCGTTTGGGTAAGTTAGTACATCAACTTCCCGAGGTCGTAAATTTTGCATACGATCTCCGTTTTAGGCGTATGATAGCCCATTGGAAAGGTATCGTCGAGGAGATTCATGTTGGGGGTTCAATCATGCCTTTGAATATCATTGATAAACTCTATCTCGAAAAACCTTCATTTAGTCCCTCAAAATAGCCCCAGAAGTTAAAACTGCTAAAAATAGTAAATTGCCAAAATTGCCAGAAAATTGTTTTGAGACAGTTGGAAAAGGTGGGTGGCCACCGATATCCACTTGAATCAATCCTCCCTCCTTAGGAAGAAATGTTCTCCATTGCGTTGAGTGCTTGGGGGAGAGGGAAACATGTTTACTGAATCTGAATCTGCATCTTGATGAGTTGCTTGCCTTGTTGGAGAAGTTGCACTACTTAGCTCGTTGAATGTTGTCTCGAACATGTGGTTGGAAGGGTTGGACCTTTTTAACCAGTTTAGCTACATGAGATGCCTGTGTGCAGAAGGAATATTTGTGCTTTTCTACAACCCTGTCGACCTGCTTCTGTTGGATAGAAGGTGCTAGGGGTGAGGCTGTAGTGGTTGCATTGTCCTTATGTTCCCCTTTTGAACAGATTGTGAAGAAGTTGAATTTTACAGTATGAGATACTACCTTGCGGCAATGTTTAGGTGGAACAATAGTTAGAACTACCTCTAGTATTCTGTAGAGATGACCCCCCAAAGTAATAATGAAACTACGGGGTCAAGACTCATAAACAACATGGCGTCTCCACATGTATGGTTGGCCCAAGAGGACATCACAGACATCCAGTGGGGAAACATCACATAATACCTCATCCTTGAAGGGTTGGATGTCGTATTATAATCGACATTGTTGGCTGACACAAAGATCTCATCCTTGGCGAAGCCACCTGATGTTGTATGGTTGCGGGTGTGGTGTTGTCGACAATCCCAATTGTTTGATGACCTCTACTGAGATGAGGTTCTTATGGCTTCCTCTATAAACAAGAAAATGTAGCGGGGTCCCCTTCACCCACATCTATGAATGAAAAAGGAGCTCCCCCTCTTCAGGATTTGTTGGTTCTTCTGGTTGAATTGTTGCGGTCGCGACAATAGCAGTGGGGTCTGTGTTAATGATCTGTCTTTTACCAGTATTTTCATAATCAGGGTTCGACTCCTTATATTTGATTTCGGACACCAATGACTGTTTTGAGCGACATTCGTCGATGTTGTTCCAGGGGATTTTGTGGAAATTGCACCATTTTTCGGTGTCCTTCTTTTTCTTCCCGTAGCCCTTCTTTTTCTGTGGCTTGGACTGGTTTTCGAGAGACTGTTTATTAGGGTTGTCTTTGTCATACTTTGGTTGTTGCAGATTTGAAGACCCGAACTCCCATTTTTTCTGGTGCTTAAGTTTCTACTTGATTTTAACAACATATCGATAAGCAGCACCGAGTGATGAGATGTCAAGAAAATCCATTTCAGTTTGGATATTTTTGTGTAGAGCCCCACGGTATTTCAGAACCAAATGTCGTTCGTAGTCTTTGATACCCAGCTTGGTGCGCAAGGTAAGGAAAGTATTGGTGAACTCTGGAACTACTTGGCCCCTCTCTTGCCGCATTGTGGTCCATCTCATGTATTGGTCCTCGTAGTTGCCAACAGGGTAATACTATTCCTTTACTGCATCCACAAAAAAATCCCAAGTGGGATCGGCCCCATATATTCCAAACTCCTCTGTGGAACTTTGCTCCCAGTAAGTTTCCCACCAATGTTTGACATGGGGGAGAGCTTTAAGGAGTGCAAATGTGATATTTTCCCTGTCAGAAAAATGGTGAACAGAGAAATAATTGTCTAGCAGATTTAACCATTTGTCTAGGGCATCTGCATCTATAATGTCCTTCAAATACAAGAATATCAAAATTAACTTGTACCTTGAAAGGTGAGGTGCTTCCAAAGTGGTCGCTTGATGAAGATGCTCCTATTTCTATCGGCAGGCATTGAAGGATGTGGGAAAAATTCTCCATCATTCCGTCCCTCTATCGCGTGAGAGCTTGCTCAAGCAACATATTTATAGGATCGCCTGCTCCATCGTTTTTCTTTTCTTTCTCCATTGAGGGTTTCTTGGGTGTGAGAGAGAGATTGTCCTCAAGAGAGACAATCTCAAGACCCAACTTTCTATACTTGGACCTCGTCAGGGAAATGCACTGAAAAACAATCAAGAGCGTCCTGCTCTGATACCATTGATCCAGATTATTTTTGGCACGAAATGAGAGCGGAGATATAATAAAGAAATGCACAGAGATATCGTTGATATCCAGTAATATTATAACAAAAATATATCATAGATGCAACCATAAACACAAATATACAGTAATACACGATTTCTATTAATGAAATAAATGTACAGAGACTGTAAAAATACAAAGTGAAAGACTCGCTAGAATGGTGGCATCTTATCTCTGAGAAGAGATGTGATGTCTACTCACATTCGCAAGAAGATGATTACAATGAGGCTTTGAAGGCCTTTTTACAATAAACAGGAATGAAAAAAACCCTAGAAATCCAAAAAACTAACCCTAGGAGATGAAGCGCCAAAAGTCATGTGGGCCCCATTTGGGTAAGTTAGTACATCAACTTCCCGGGGTCGTAACTTTTGCATACGATCTCTGTTTTAGGCGTATGATAGCCCGTTATAAAGGTAGCATCGAGGAGATTCATTTGGGGGGCTCAATAATGCTTTTGACTATAATTGAGAAGCTCGATCTTTAAAAATCTTTATTTAGGCCCTCAAAAGAGCCCCAGAAGTTAAAACTACTAAAAATAGAAAATTGCCAAAATTGCCAGAAAATTGTTTTGAGCCAGTTGGAAAAGGTGGGTGGCCACCGATATCCACCTAGATCATCAAAGAGAATAAACATGACAAAGGGAGGGTAGGTTAATTATGTTCTATTCTAACATGATGAGTGGGAGAAGTAATACAACCAGAATTTCCTAGGAATGGATGGAGTCCATGAATCCTATGACAAAACCTAAGAGGGAATGGGGGCACAATCTTGAGTATGTGTAAAAATTTATCTCAATAGGATGAAATGATAACTTATAAAGAATAGTGTAAATAAAAAAATATTTACCTTAAAATAAAATGTGACTAAAATAAAACTACATGCATATGTGGCGTGAAAAGTGGCTTAAATGTGTTTCAATAAATCACAATTCATGTAAATGCCTAAAGTAATATTTTTTTCTCTAAAAAGGTAAATGACACGCTATGTTAAATATGCTATTGGTCAAACTATGTAAATATAAACTACCCTTCTGAACACTTCTCAACAAGTGGTAGTGAGTTCCACCCTGAGAAAGTGGGTGAATATATGAACAAGAGCCTTCCAAAAACTCAAATTGGATGGTGATGAATCCCACCAAAAGAGTTAATGAAGGTACAAAACAAACACTTATAATGAAAGGCACTAGGGGAAATGCTCAATGACCAACAATTATATGCTTCTAGTTCCCTCCCACCTAAGAGCACCACTTGAGTAAGAACCTAATGATTGGTCACTAAGTATTATCTTCATGGATACATACAAAGGGTTACCTTTCCTCGAATGACTACATGATCTTCATCTTGAAGGGTCTAGGTGATCCAACCAAACATCGAGTCATATTCTCGACATTAACACTCAAAATTCTATCGTACACTTTTTCAAACATGTATTGAACCATATTCTATAGAAAGGATTTTAAGCACCCTAAGAGTCAACAACTATGTTTCAAGTGTAAATGGCTATCAAGAGTTATTTGGATTCTTATCTAGAGAACCCTAGCTTAACTAAAATGTCATTTTGGCTCTAAGTGAGAAAATTTAGTTGATTGAGATTAATTGTTCATTTTAGTGGTTGAACTTGCCATCATGAACTAAGAGTATAACTTAAGATGTGTATTGCATGCAGTTATAGTGTATACAATTGAAATAAAATATTGAAAAGGAACTAAGTTATTGTTGCAAATGAAATATAGTTACAAGAAAATAAAATAAATACTTAGCTAATACTAGAACTTAAGATTTTTTTTTCTTTATCAATAATAATTTTCTTAAAAGCAAATTTTAAATGACAAAACCAACAATTTATAAAGTTTCTAAATCAAACTATAAATGGATTAGTGAGAGATAAAAATAAAATTGAAAACTAGAAAAATAAATATTCTTTATTAATATTAAAATCTAAAACATTTTATTCTTTACCAAATTATTTTTTTCTATATAGAAAACTTAAAAAATTGCAAGTCATGAAGTATGGATTGAATGTTGAAAATATAATATAGAACCATTAAAAAAATAACTTGAAATTGCAAGAAACAAAAGCATAAGAAAAAGACAAGTAATATCTTGAAACTCAAAATGGGGTTTGTTATGTATCCAAATTTATTTAATCTTAAGCAATTTTTTTTTTAACTAGAACGGTTATGTTGCATTAATCGGCTTGCTGGAAAGCCTGAATCAGAAAGTTACATAACTGAAGAAGGTTGGTGACCTCTAACAGTGCTGCCAACCTTCTTGTGAATGTCTTGGGAAACCGATCCCATTTGCTTCTTGGACTAATTCGAGAAAATGACAAAAATTGCATACATGAGTAAATTCTCACAAATTGTGAGCATAGTAGAAGACAGAAGCAAAGCATTAAACCGAGGGGGATGAAAATTTCCCCTTAATGTAGGGGTCCAGCTTTTTCTGAGAACCTAAAGAAATGTTGGAGGCCGCCTCCTTTTCTCTGCGCGCTTTATTGGTCTTTCGCCCTCGGGTAAGGGGAGGGGACGGAGCTGGATTGTCTTCCGGATTAGAAGTTTCCACAGAGACTGAAACAACCAGGCCTGCTGAGGCAGAAGGTTCCAGAGCTGAAACCCGAGTTTCTTTTACTGCCGTTGTTTCTGGGGGGGTGAAATCCGGAGGGCTTGCGTCTGCTAGGGGATCTTCCTTAACTGTTGTTGCTTCTGGGTCCAGGGCTTCATCCTCCTTTAGCGCATCAAAGTTGTTTTTAGTTTCTAGAGTTGCCTCTGCTGTATGGGTGGCCTTTGGGGCCTGGGCTAACGGATCCTTTCGCCTTGGCTGCCTTCGACGGTTAGTTACTGGCTGAAATTCATCTTCTTTGACTGGTCCCGACTCCTCAGGGTTTTTGGGACAACTTCTTGCGAAATGACCGTAAGCATGGCACCGGAGGCACTTAAAAGGAATATGCTCGTAGTCCAGCTCTTGGATATGGCACCATTCCCCCAAGGAGAGCTTAATGGCGTCCGGAAGTCCTTTTTCAAGATTAACCTCAACACAAATACGCGCGCATGTAAACTGTTCCCCCTTCGGTTCCGCCCTGTCCAGGAAACGCCCAAGCTTATTTCCAATGTCCTCCAGAGAGCTTATCCCCCAGAGATGTAATGGAAGGTGAGGCAGCCTGACCCAAACTGGGGCTGCTGTGATCTCGGCTCTGGGGTTAAAGTCAAGAGTCCAAGGGGCTAAGAACAACCCTTTCGACCCCATGAAATAGGGACCAGATCTGAAAACTAAATCACGATCCACTTTCCTCGTGAAGCTGAAGATAAAAAAAACCCTGCCTACTGCATACAGAGTAACGTTTCCCTGAATCAACATCTTCCAACGATCGTCCATCCATGCCTCCACTAATTTGGGGTTTGGCCATAGCCCCGTAAAATTTCCGATGAGGGCATTTTCTGCTAGAAGGAGGGCAAGCTTGCAAGGGTCCTCTGGATCTAGCTCCAGAGAAGGGATCTCCTCCATCTTCTTAACAAACTTAGACGAGAGAGAAGGCTTGGATTTAGGTCCTGCTGAGCGGACTAACGTTTTGAAAGCTTCCAATGGGTCTTTTTCCATCTCGGCGATCAGGACTGGGGCCATCGGAGTAGGCGGCGACCTCCAGCAAGCAAGGGCGGAGCAAGACGCAGAGGCCACTTCTCTAAAACGCATGCCAATCTAAGCCGCAAGCCAGAGGGATCTGCGGCCCTGTATTCCCCTAGTCGCTGCTCCAAACGAAAACGAGCCCCTGCAAACAAATCCAAAACGCATGCAAAGCGAGGGACGCATTGCTATGCCGAACCTTGGCCCTGAAATCATCCCTGAACGCTACTGCAGTCGAAGTCGCGTCCCTGCAAACAAAACCAGTTCGGGGGCGGCTAGGGTTTGGCCCTAGCCGCGTTGCTTCCGACTCGCTCCATCCTCTACGACATTTTTTCAACAATCGTTATCATGAATAAATTTAATCTTAAGCAATTTTAATATAACAAAATGACAATATAAAATTGTGGATTAAGTGCTAAAAATGAAAGAGGTTAAGAAACTAGAAAAAATAACTCTAAAAAAAAGAAAATACTAATACTAAAGGATCCCCTTCTTCGCCTATAAGGTTTCTCTTAAAAAAAATCAATATTACAACACCGGTCAAGTGAGGTCGAAAGGACTGAGTAAAGAGACAACAAAACTATAGAATGGAAGATGAGAAAAATAAATTCTAAATAATGTCCCCACACATAGTATGGTAAAAAAAAAGCATGCTAGTGCATAATTTTGTGGAAAAAGTGTGCGTAAAAGAAACATCCCTATTAAGAGAATCAAGAAAAGGAAAATGGTTCATGGTTGAGGATAAAAAATAAGTTTTTCCAGCAATGTCATTTATCTTAAAAGGATAAATAAAACAAAAATAAATAAATAAATGTAATAGTTTTTAGTTGAACTGAGGATCATTACTACACGAAAAACATATAAAAATAAAAAAAATTGCTGATTAATTTTCTTTAGCTTACTAGCTATGAATTATACACATATTTAACTATTGTCTGATACAATTAAATAAATGCATCTACAACATGCTAAAAATGACACAAATGCAATTTAAATAAGTTAGTACAACATCATATAAATTGTTCTCAAACATAGAATTAATACACAACAATTAAATTGAATATGTAATAAAGAAACAAGATAAAACACTTATGTTTTAAAATGATTGTGCAACTAGTTGCTTGGGATAGAAGTTTCACCCAAGCATAGACTTGTTGTTCCATGTCTCAACAGAAATTCATGCGCAAGTTGGGGATCACAATCCACAAAAGAGGGTGGTATTTCATTGTCCACTCACAACTTAGAAAAATCGACAAACCAGTGGTATTCTCCTACAACTATCTCGATTTTCCACTAGATCCCTTCCTCTCGACCTTCTCAACACAAGGAATGTACCCCTTCACTTCCCTTAGTCAATCGAGTGTCCCATTCATTTGTCAAGGTTTCTCTGGCATGGGTAACCAAGAATCTCACTACTGGGAAACTCAAGGGATCTCACTGCTAGGAAAACTATCAATTAAAACAACAACAATCACATGCTTTCTATAGTGAAACTCACAAAGGAGTTCACTCTTCAGGCCTGACAACCTAGATCTTCAATCTTCTTCTCCAAATACGCTCCAAAATCATCCCTTCATAGTTTCTCGAGCTCTCAACTTTTCTTTTCTTTCCTCTACTTGTTGTTCATGAAAAAACATTGACTGTAACTTCCCATGTGAGTTTCCTCTCCTTTGGATTGCTTGCTTGACTCACACACTTCCACAAGTTGATTTTACTCAGCCCCCATGCTCCCAATAACTATGGGATGTGACTTATCACTCCCACCCTCTTACATACATTCAATTATTGGCTTTGGGGACACTCAATCAGAAATTAGAAGGTTCATATACCAATAGTCATTTTAGGAAGTGGGTTGAATTAATAGACATGGGTAATTCCCCCTTGGACCCCTCTTAGAAATTCTCTTACACCCTCCCCTCTCTTGTGGATTAATTAATCCTCCATCTTTGTCCATATCCCTTTAGCAGTTGGCATCACATATTATTATTAAAATGTAAAAATACAATTTGCATATACATCACTTGGCAATGGCCACACATTATATCTACATTAAGATTTAATTAAAATGAAGATTATAGTAGGGAAGTTACATTCCCTCTCCCCTACAATTGTGCATTCTCATTGATGCACACTATGCCGATATACATGCACAAATTTAGATTATAATACTAAGAAATAAAAAATTTGTGATTTTACAACACTAGCAATAGTTCCAACCAAAATCTCTCATTCCTATCAACTCGCTAACCCAAGGAATGTACTCCCTTTACTACTCTTAGTAAATCAGGATGTGCCATTATTATATGAGGGCCCCCAATGCAGGTTGCATAGGAATTTGAGATGTGGTTCCAAACTCTATCTGCTCAAAATGGAGTCTTGCATTCTTATATTTTGTTCGCTTCAAAATTGTCAAACATTTGTGGGTAATCTTCATGCCTATTTTCTTCGTGCTCTCATGTAAAATCTTCAATACTGTAGAAGGTCCATTGAGTATTCACCATCCCTATAACTTTGTTCTTGAGCACTTTGAATTTCCAGTCCAGGATGTGTACTAGTTCCTCTTGAAAATCCCCTTCGTGTTCCACCTGGATAATAGTACAATCAATTATGTGGTTAGGTTCAGGAACATATTTATTTAATAATGACACATGAAATACATTATGGACTCTCATGGATGGAGGAAATGATAGAATGTATGCAATTGGCCCTGTTGACCGCTCGTTTAGCACGGAGGTCAACTCATTTCATGAAGATTATCTATGTCGAAGACAGCAGGGTCCTACTGGGTGTTTTTAAAACAGCAGCACTTATATTTTTGTAAACGGGATCTCCGCACACCTGCGAGGGTAATAATGTAATAATGTCTGCATGGATCATATTTAGGTCAGGTACCTTGGATGGTGACATCAGGGGAGTTCCTTTCATCGGGGGTTTTTTAATCTCAGGGGGTTAATGTGGCCTAACTAGTCAGGTTAATTTCCCGGAGTTTT
>ML785894.1:93115-103150 GCA_009831015.1 Picea engelmannii | reverse complement strand
TCTTGGAGTACTCTGATCCTGTAGATAATATTACTCAATGTATTCTATGAAACTCCTCCAATTTTCACTCCTTGAATCCTCCCCAAAAAGAGGTTATAGAAAGAATGGTAGACTTTATTCAATTCTGGTCTATTCAGGAGAGTTAACTTGCACAGAATGCCCCGCGCTCAATAATTAACATCCAATTCTGAAACTTGCACAAAAGAAACTAAATTTCGTACCCTTTCCAATGAAATTTGTCCCACATCATTTGTATTCTCTATGAAGAAGTTATGATTTTTTTACCCGGAACACATGTTTATTGACTAGCTTCAGGACTGGTCACAAACCCTATCTTCCATAGAATGTATCTCCATAATTGTAGCGAATCAAGAGATAAAAATTTTACCAGAGGTACCTTGATATGTCTTCTCAATACCATAGCGATTTCACCATCTGATTCGTTCTAGAAAAAACGTTATAGCAAAAATGGTATTATGACTTGAAAATAACATACCTTAGAACACATCACCAAAAGACTTCATCCTCCCTTGAAATCCAACCTTCTTTTCTTCTTATTACCTATGAAATTCGACTTGTATCAAATGAATGTATAATGATGTTTATTTATACCATTTATGTCACTTCCTTTTAACATTAGGGCCGACCTGACACTTTCTTATTTTGTAATTCTTTTCTTTAATTATCTCCAGGGCCTACATGTACTTTTTTCTTCAATTCACTTTGTCATCTTCAAAAATTCATTTCTCCTCAACCATGAGGATCCACGTGACGTGACACGTACCACCGGAAACAACATGATGTATACTATCCATCCATGGGTGTTGTATCTGCATATTCATTTTCCTTCATGTCCAAATACCTTCATCAATCTTGCGGTCCAAAAACCATGACTAGGGTTGACATCAATGACAACAACCAATCTTCCAACATACTCCACCAAGCCCTTCCTTGCATTCATCGGTTCACACCACAAAATATTCTTCTAGATATGAAATCTTCAATATTGGCACACTGGTCAATATGTATTTCAACTGTTGAAAGCTCTTTTCACACTTGGGATTCCATTCAAATTTCATGCCCTTCTTTTGCAAAGAAGTAATTATGCTTGCAATCTTAAGAAACCTTTTATGAATATTCGATAATAACTAGAAATACCCATGAACGATCTGACCTCAATGACATTTCTTGGTGTTGGACATCCTCTAATGGCCTCTATATTCTCAGGATCAATCGTTATCCCTTCTATTAAAATTATATTCCCTAAGTAGTGAATCTTATTTTGATAAAAGATGCACTTACATAGCTTAGCATACAATTTATGCTCTCTTAAAACTTGAAAAACCATTCTTAAATGATTCTCATGTTCCTCCTATATATTTAAATATATGATTATATCATCTAGGAACACAATTACAAACTTGTCCAAGTATTCCATGAACACTCCATTCATTAGACACATAAAACGAGTCGAGGCATTTAATAGTCCAAATGGTACTATTGTGAATTCATAATGCCCATATCTTGTTTCGGATGTTCCCATGTTGATTTCTCCTCCATTTACTCTCACTTGATGATAACCTGATCTCAAGTCAATCTTGAAAAAGATCCTTGCACCATTCAACTGATCAAATAATTCATCAATCCTTGACAAAGGATAATTGTTCTTTATGGTGACCTTATTTAGTTGTCTGAAATCAATACACATCCTTAAGGTTCCATCTTTCTTCTTCGCAAAAAGAACTGGGGAACCCCAAGGTCACACACTTGGGCATATATAACCCTTATTTAACAACTCTTCAAGTTTCATTTGCAACTTTTTCAACTCTTGTGTGCCCATTTTCTATGGTGTCTTGGACACTGGGGCAACTCTTGGCACCAAATAAATAGATAAATCAATGTCTCTCTTTGATGGAAGTCCTAGGAATTCTCCAAAAACATACTCAAAATAGTTGAAGACTAGATGGAGTTCAATTCATTCCACCTTATCTTTAGATACCTCTTCCATATGGGATACAAAAATATAACATCCCTTCCTGAAATTATTTTTCAATTGCATAGCTGAAATTTCTCTAACAACTTCAACTCTTGGAATGTCTTGAATATTTCCTTGCTTCCCTTATTTATCAAGACATGTGATTGTATTTTTGTAACAATATAGGATAACATGGCTTTTTTCCAACCAATCCATTCCAATTAACAATCATATGAACCCAATGGTATGATTTTCACATCTACCTTAAACCTTTGTGTTGAATCCATTCATGTCTATCAGTCAATATTTAAATGTTGTTTGTGGAGACTAATTATCTTCCTGATTTAGAGGTCTTGTTTCAACTGCGTTTGGACTCCATTAATTGATGGGGGGTTGTGTAGGGGCTTATTCCCATACATTTGGAGCAGGGGGGTGGCAACACTTTATGGAGCCCCCACTGCTAGGGGTTCGAGGGAAGTGCTACCGAAGAGAGTTTTTGGGAAAATTGCCTTGTAAAATATTATAATTTCATAGTCAATCTGGACCGTTCATTATAAGGTTGCAAATCTGACAGTATAATTTATGTTAGATTTTTTTCCCTAGAAGGAAACCTTCTTTTATGAGGGAATTGTATTGCAATTGTGTATGTGAGTGAATATTGTATTCTGAGAGAGGATATGGTGAGAGAAAGAAGAGGAAGTTACATCAGGTATGTTGTAGGTTGTATCCCTTCATTTGTTGGATAATAATAAAGGAAGGGCCTACAAATTTCTGTGGTGGGTGTAGCCCAAATTGGGTGAACCACACATATCTGTGTCTCTATTGTATTGTGTATCTTCTATGTTTTATTTCCGCATTTGTTTTATTTTATTTCTTTGCGGTCCTATTTTTTCTAACAACTGGTATCAGAGTGAAAGGTAACTCGCAAGAAAATAGGGTTCTTGGTTCAAGTGGGAGCAATGGCAGAAGATGGAAAGTTTAAGGTCGAGAAATTTAACGACCAAAACTACTAGTTAGGGAAGATGCAAATGGAAGACTATATATATCAAAAGGATAGTTTCCTATTGTTGGGAAGAAAATAAAAGCAGTTGGCAAGTATGAAGGATGAAGAATGGAAGATTCTTGACAGAAAAGCACTGGGAATGATAAGACTGTGTCTGGCAGCGTCGATGACTTTCAATATTTCAAAGGAAATGACAATGAAGGATCTAATGAAGGCATTGGATAAACTATATGAAAAACCCTCAGCCTCCAATAAAGTATTTATAATGAAGCGATTATTTAATATGATGATGTCAGAAGGTGGGTCTTTTGCCGACCATTTAAATTAATTTCATACAGTTACTAATCAGCTAAGTTTTGTAAAAATGGACTTTGATGATGAGGTTATGGCTCTTCTAATATTGTGCTCATTTCCAGAAAGTTGGAACAGCTTGGTCATGGTTGTAAGTAATGATGTCTCTATTTCAAAACAATGAAATTTGATGATGTTGTTGGTGTTATCCTTAGCGAGGAAATGTGATGGAAAAGCACAAGTGAGACATCAGATAATGTGTTGACCATGTAGAACAGGGGAAGAAAAAAGGATAGAGGAAAGAGCTTAGGGAACCACTGGAATTCTAGGAAAGGAAGATCCAAATCCATACTTGGAAAGATAGAGTGTTGAAATTGTGGGAAGAAAGGACATCTGAAGAAAGACTTCAAAGCTCCAAAGAAATAAAGATATGGACAACAAGAGAAAAATCAAGAAGAAAATGTAACATGTGATGGGTTACAATATTCTTTGATTCTTTCTTTAGATAATATTTCTGAATCTTGGGTAGTATATTTAGGGGGTTCATTTCATGCCACACCCCATAGGAAATATTTCCAATATTATGTTCAAGGTGATTTTGGACAAGTTTATTTGGGTGATGATGAACCATGTCAAATTGTTGGAATGGGTAAGGTACAAATAAATCAAAAGAATGGAAACCAATGGTTACTGAAAGAGGTGAGACATATACCAGATCTCAAAAGAAATCTAATTTCAACAGGACAATTGGAAAGTGAAGGTTGTATATCTACATTTACAGATAAGGCGTGGAGGGTCATTAAAGGATCATTGCTAATGACAAAAGGAGAGAAGGCAGGTACATTGTATTTATGTACCGGTAATGCTAACTCTTCAATCTATTTAGCTTATGCAGGTCTGGATACAACACTGTGGAATCATAGGCTTGGACACATGAGTAAGAAGGGGATGCAAATACTTCACAAAAGGAATTTGTGTCCAGATCTTAAACAAGTTGATTTGGATTTTTGTGAACACTGTGTTTATGGAAAATAGAAGAGAGCCAAATTTATCAGGATTGGAAAGGAAAAGAAGAGTGAAAATTTAGATCTTGTGCATACAAATGTATGGGGACCAACTCCTGTATCATCTCTTGGTGGATCTTATCATTATGTTACTTTTATTGATAATATAACTAGAAAAACTTGGGTTTATTACATTCGAAAAAAATCTGATGTTTTTGACACTTTTAAGAAATGGAAAGCTTTGGTTGAAAATGAGACAGGAAGAAGGTTGAAGTGTATCATATTAGACAATGGAGGTGAATATTGCAACAAGGAGTTTGATGATTTATTGTTCATTGTTGGTGTTTATATGATTCCCAGATCTGATAGTTATTGCCTTATGATTAATAACAAGATTCACTTTCATACATCAGTTATCATAGAATAAATATACACTAAAAATATCAACTATAACAATGAAAAGGAAATAAAAAGATTTATAAATATTAACCATGAAAAGTAGACACAAGAAAACAAAATTTTATCCAGGGAAACCCAACCTTGGGAGAAAACCCAACAACCTTTCTATAGAATAATTTAGTCCAAGATATTACCAGTACATCACCATTAATAGCCAAAATACCATACAAAGAAGATCCTCCCTGAGGCTATCATCACCAAAACCTAGCGCCTCAATAAGATGACCAATAATAACCAAGAAAGAGCTTCTCCAAGTGTGGAACACTCTCCAATATAACCAAAAATCCATAAATAACAAAATTACCAAAAACTGCAGTTGCAACTACCTTATGCGCATTGCAGAAGGAGTTGTTTTACTGTACAAATGAAATGATCCAGTCCTGTATTTATACTAATGTGGGCACCATTCTAGTTCCGACTTATTATTTATGGGTCTTCAATTATGTTATTATTTTCCTGTGGGGCCGACTTCTCTTCTTGGGTCTCCAAATTCTTCTCGGGGATTTTGTAATGGTGTAGATGGTTCTTCTTATAATTTATTGTGGAGAATGACTACCCAAAGTTTCAAATATCCAACACTCTCTCTCAACAAGGGAGATATTATCCATACTTGGATTTCTTATGTCATAGAAAGGTTGTCTTCATGAGCCATGTTAATGTGCCATCTCTGCACATGCATTCCATCCTAGAATATGCATGTGATAACATATCGATTCCATCCACTCCTTGTCAAGATAAGGAATATACTTGGGCCATTCACCACTAGAAAATCCCCTTGGATGAATGAATCATTTACCCTTGGTCACCACTGATGGAGCCACCTACTCCACCCTAACAATATCCATGTGGAACACTCTGTATCCCACAAAAGTATCCTCCTTTTCAGAAGATTTTAACTTTGTCTTCTTCACCTTCGGTATATGGATGTATATTGTCATGTATACAACTCCATATGTGGACAACCTGTTTCATGTCTTAAACTAGAGACCATATAATATGTTGCCTCCTACAACTATCACTATAGTTCCCACTCATACCTATCAAATGTGACCTTCCTGAAACAAGCACAATAACAAAAACAAAAGACAAGAACAATATTCTTATGATAAGGAAATAGGAACAAGAATAAAAAATGGGAAACAGAAAAAACACTTTTCCATTGTTGTTATCAATCATTCCTATGTGGTAACCTTCCTAGAACAAAACAAGAATACATGACAATAGAAACATGTTTCTAGTGTTGTGACCTCCATAGTAACCTTCCCGGGACAAAGACAACAACCAAGAACATCTCCTAGAAGAGATCAATTTATATCTTGCAAACAAGTGAATCATAAGTACTAAATAGTGAGCATTTATATAATGATTATTGTACTAACAATATTCAAAAAAATTGATAGAAAAAAGGAACTCAACAGTAATAGAAATCTAAAGATTGATGTCCTGGTTACAATATTTATTTAAAATGCAACAATACAAAAATATCAAACCTGATATGCAAACCCAGAGTCTTAATTGCTAGGGAGGGTGTGGTATTCCTTTGAATGCACTATATCTAGGATCCCTTTGTCACTTCTTGGATAAATGTCCTTTTTTCAAGTGTATATATCCTGCAAGAACCCTCATGATATAACTTATATACAAGTGCATACCTATGAAATTTGTAGCACCATCCAACTTGTGTTCTAATCTCAAGGTTTGCAGAACTAGAAACTGGCAACTGGAAACTGCAACTGCAAATGCAACTATAACTGGATACTGCAATTGCAACTATCACTGGCAACTGCACCTGCAACTATAACTAGCAACTGAAAATGCAACTACAACTGACAACTATAATGAGAAATTTCAACTTTCACCAAGTTGTAATCTGAGACCACCAAGAGGTGCCCTAGGCTGGGGAAAGATGATGCTTGGAAAAACTAAACTCAACGTCCTCCAATAACTTGCTCAATGAGCTTGAAAAGTTTAGGTATGTGCAATGACAAACATAAACTTTGCATTGGAAATATTTCAACTAGCTATGATACCATGTTGGTGTTTATATGATTCTCAGATCTGATAGCTATTTCCTTATGATTAATAACAAGATACACTTTCATACATCAATTATCATAGAATAACTATACACTGAAAATATCAACTATAACAATGCAGGGGAAATAACAAGATCTATAAATTTAACCATGCACAATAGACACAACAACACAAGAGTTTATCCTAGGAAACCCAACCTTGGGAGAAAACCCAACAACCTTTCTATAGAAGATTTCAATCCAAGATATTACCAGCACATCACCATCAATAGCCAAAATACAATACAGAGAAGATCCTCCCAAAGGATAGCATCACCAAGACCTAGCGCCTTAATAAGATGATCAAGAATAACCAAGAAAGAGCTTCTCCAAGTGTGGCGCACTCTCCAAGATAAACAGAAACCCAAAAATAGTGAAATTACCAAAAACTACAACTGTAACTGCCTTGTGCACACTGCAGAAGGAGTTGTCTAAATATACCAATGAAATGAGCAAGTCCTCTATTTATACTAATATGGGTGCCAGTTTAGGGCTGACTTCTTATATCTGGGTCCTCAATTACTTTATTATTTTCTTGTGGGGCCGACTTCTCTTCATGGGGCTTCTGTAATGGTGTAGATGGGTCTTCTTGTACTTTCTTGTGGAGACTGGCTACCCGAAGTTGCAAATCTCCAACATTCATACCATGGGATTCGTAGAGATAAGACAGTTCCAAGAACACCACAAGAAAATGGTGTGTCAGAAAGGATGAACAAGACAATCATGGAACGTGCAAGGAGTATGAGATTGCATGTTGGGTTTCCCTTACAATTCTGGGCAGATGTTGTAGATATTATTGTTTAGTTAATAAATAAAGGGCCTTCAATCTCCTTGGATGGAGGAATTCTAGAGGAGGCATGGACAAGTTAAAACGTAAACTAATCATTTCTGAATACTTTCGGTTGTGAAGCATTTTTCCATATTAGTAAAGAAAGTAGAACACAGCTCAAGGAAAAATCCAAGAAGTGTGCCTTTATTGGATATGGTGTTAATGATTTTGGTTTTCCCCTATGGGATTATGAAAATAATAAATTCATTAGGACTAGAGATGTGGCATTCAATGAAAAGGTCATGTGTAGAGATCAGTTGCAGGGAAAGAATCATGAAAATGAAAACACAAAATACATAGTGCTTAATGAAATGAAATAAAATTAAATTCCAAAGGTACCAGAAAATAAAAATGTACAACAACATGAGCAACAGGCACCTCAAACTCTTTCAAGTGTTGCTAGAAGATCTACTAGGTTAAGTAGACCCCCTGAACTCTCCTTCATTTTATTATTTATTATTGTCTGACTTTGGTGAACCAAAAAGTTATGAAGAGGCAATGCAGGTAGACAGTAAAAAGAAGTGGGAGCAGGGCATGAAAGAGGAAATGGATTCCTTGGTAAATAACCAAACTCGGGAATTGGTTCAGTTTCCTGTAGGAAAAAGAGCATTGGAGAATAAATGGATTTATAGGTTGAAGGAAGAATATGGAGTAAAAAAACGGTACAAGGATAGACTTGTTGTAAAGGGGTTTGCATAAAAGAAAGGTATATATTTTGATGAAATATTTTCTCCTATTGTTAAAATGACTTCAATTAGGAATATTTCAAGTCTTGTGGCGGTAGAAGATTTGCATCTTGAAAAGTTATATGTAAAAACAATTTTTTTCCATGGGGATTTGGAGAAAGAGATTTATATGAAACAACCACAGGGGTATGAGGTCAAAGGGAAGGACAATTTGGTATGCAAGTTGAAGAAGAGCTTGTATGGCCTAAAGAAATCTCTAAGGAAGTGGTATTTGAATTTTGACAGGTTTATGGCAAAATAAGGTTATATTAGATGTCATTCTAATCACTGTGTTTATTTTAAGAGGCTATAAAATTGAAGTTATATTATCTTCCTATTGTATGTAGATGACATGCTTGTTGCAGGGTCTAACATACATGATATAAATGTGCTCAAAAAGAAATTAGCTAATTCATTTGAGATGACGGATTTGGGTGTTGCAATGAAAGTCCTTGGTATGATAATAACAAGAGATAGGAAAAATTGCAAATTGACATTGTATCAGGGTGAGTACATAAAGAAGGTGTTGGAGAGATTTAGAATGTAGAATGAAAAACCAGTTAGTACACCTTTGGCAAGCCATTTCAATTTAACCAAAGAAATGTGTCCCAGGACACAAGAGTAGATAGAATACATGTCCAGGGTCCCTTATTCATCGACAATTGGTAGCTTGATGTATGTTATGGTGTGCACAAGACCACATATTTCACATGCAGTGGGAGTTGTGAGTAGGTATATGAACAATCCAGATAAAGAACATTGGGAGACAACAAAGAGGATTCTCGGATATTTGAGAGGTATTTCTACTCATGCATTATGTTTTCCAGGTTAAAAAACTATTCTATAGGGATATATTGATTCATATATGCCAAGTGATTAAGATAGCAAGAGAAGCACCACATGGTATGTTTTTGTTGTAGGTGGAACAACAGTTAAGTGGATTTTGAAACTGCAAAAGGTTGTTTCACTTTCAACAATCAAAGCATAGTATGTTGTCGCTACAAAGGCTAGTAAAGATATTATTTAGTTACAGAGGTTTATGGAGGAATTGGGATAGAAGCAGGAAAATAGTAGGTTGTACTGTGAAAACCAAAGTTCCATTTGTCTTGCAAATAACTCAGAATTCGATTCTAATACTAAGCATATACATCTGAGGTACCATTTCATACGATCGTTTTTTGGA
Organism: Picea engelmannii; assembly: GCA_009831015.1. Classification (NCBI taxonomy): domain Eukaryota; kingdom Viridiplantae; phylum Streptophyta; class Pinopsida; order Pinales; family Pinaceae; genus Picea; species Picea engelmannii. Next base: position 93,606 of record ML785894.1, on the reverse strand, counting down.
AGATGGACAATTGAAGTTAGAAAAGATACATACTAGCCAGAATCTTGCAGATATGTTAACAAAGGTAGTACCCAGGTAGAAACTGATTTCCTACTCAGTTTCAATTGTCCTTCATGAATGAAGGTAAATATGATAAATTTTCCAGGTCCAAGGTGGATCGTAGTCCAACAGGTACAACAATAGTAGATTTGTTGTGATCAGTCTCCAATTGGGATATCATTGGTTGTGGAGCGTGATTATCTTCCTGATTAATAGGTCTTATTTCATCTACGTTTGGACCCCTTTATCTGATAGGGGGGTGTGGGGGGGATTCCCCCCTCACATATGGAGCAGGGGGGTCTAGAGTGGGGGGGGCGGTGCCACTTTATGGAGTCCCCTGTTAAGAACCAAATACCAATATAGCATAGAAAAACCTCAGAAAAAGTACTCAACGCCTTGAAAAAGAGATAATTTCAGATAATAAGCCTCTTCGAGGGGGCAACCTCCTTTTA
>ML785894.1:60843-71079 GCA_009831015.1 Picea engelmannii | reverse complement strand
CTCGCCATTCCTCTTTCTTTACTCGAATCTCCACTGCAAAAGCTCCCACTAAACCCAGGTTTATCACAGACCCAAGATAAACTTGATCTATCAAGACCGAGCCAAACCCTCAGCAACAAAGGCGTCCCTCTGAAGCCAAAAACAAGCTATGATACCACATGTAAGTTTTAAACCTGCGAAGTAAATCAATGCATATAGATTCTTAAGAAATACAGAAATTAATCAATGGCTCATACACAGAGTACACAGAGATTTTATACCGGAAACCCTCAACCGAGAAAACCTTTCTTATTTTCATTATCTCGAATTTCACCATTCGCCATACAATATATACAATGTTTTTAGGTATTCCGTAGATACCAAAACCCTAATCCCTTAATCCAGGATTAATCTCGGTGCACACGGCAGAGCTCTAGGTGAAGGGATCGTCAGACGCAGTTGTTATATCTGACGCACCCACACACACACACATGCAAAGAATATAACACATACCCAACAATCATGACTATGTTTATCACAAAAGTTGTAATGTCTGTCAGTCTTCTTACTTTTATATTTTTCTCCTTTGTCACCATTAGGAGTGGAAGTTGTCTGAGTGGGTTTGGGACCCTTATATTGCTTATTGTTGTGGCAAGGATGTTGCTTCTTGGGATTCTTGGGTTTATCTTTCTAATGGACAGCTAAGGCTTTGTTGGAGGTACCTGCAGTGTTGATCCCTCCAAGTTGTACAAGATTATATTGCTCTCTAATCAAATCATCACAAAAGTTCTCAAGATTGGGTTTTTTATAAGCTATCCCTAGAGCCTCTTGCATGGCATAAAAGGTAGATACAAACACATAATATGCACTGCCTAGCTTAGAAAGAATAAGATAGATGCAACAATATTCTTATATTTTTATATTACATTCTTCACATAAAGTTCTAAGTGTTTTAAACTTAGATAAATAGTCTTCAATGCAAGAAAAATCATTTGGACTTAAAGTCAATACTTGATTTTCTAACTGTTGTGCTCGAATAAAATTGTGTTTACCAAACAAATATTCAATCTTTTCCCAAGCTTATTTGGGTTTATCAATTGATTGAAGGTGGAACCTTAAATCATGAGAGATGACCATTCTGATTAATCTATGTGCTTTGTCATTCCTATTATCCCATTTGACTTTCTTATCAGTATCAGTGGGTGTTGTTTCCTTTCCCAAGGTAATCCAGCACAAGCTTTTACTTCTTAATAAATCCTCCATATGGGATTTCCATTGGAAGTAGTTGGTGTTGGTAATCAAAAGATTACTTGTAGAAGCCATATTAAATATGCAAATAATATGGATTTAAAAACTGAAACTGATGATCTATATGGAAAGATCTCGAAAAATTAGGCGGTTAAAAAAAAAACGGACTTCAGATGTGAGAGTTATTCCCTTTTTAAAAAAGACATAAACGGTAACCAAAGGACCACGTGGTGGTGTAAGTTACTTTATGAAGTGACCCACTTTTATAAAGAGAAGTGGGAATCACTTTTAAAATGAAGTTATTTTATAAAAACTAAGTTGCATGCTAAATAAATAACTCTAAAATAAAATATTAAAACTACTTATAGTGATTCACTTTTCTACTTGAAGTGAAATACACTTTACAATTTGAGCATGAACTTTTTCAAAAAAAGTAACAAAAAGAGAGACTTGAACTAAGATCTCTTACTTAATAAGACAACTTTTAACCAAATGATCTTGCAAAACATATTGTATTGTTTAGCAAGATGATTGTGGATGTTGTTGTTGTTGTTGTCGGCCTTGGAGAGCGTGCTAAAAATTTCGCTTTACCCAGAAGATGCACATTTTCCTATCTATTTCTAATTTGTTGAGATCTCATAGGGAGTGGGGAAAAGAACATATGCAGATCTAAAAGAGTAGCAACCCAGAAATAAATAATCTAAAAATGAAATAAAACCAAAATAATACTCTGCAAAAATTTAAAAAATGTGTATCCATGCTTTATACCTCCGGATCTGACTGAAATGGTTGTATCTTGGGCAAACATAAACCTTTTCGAGTGAAATGAAAAGTGTTGCTGACTGAAAATAGCACTCCAGACACAATGGAATACTCCTCTCATCCCATAAATGTACGAAAATTATAGAAAATGGAGATGAGACAACTCGTCTTTACGATCTCGATCTACAATAGGAGCGGGTCTTCAAACAGGATTTGATACCATGTTCGACAACACAGGTATTCCAATAGAGGACGAACACCTTCAGTAACCACTCACACAACCAGATCAAAGATCATACACCAATGTTTTGACGTGGTAAAACCCCTACAGGGAAACATCCATGGCCCCAACCAACGCGACCACTTGGAGCAGTTTATTAATGCAAAAGAAAAAGATTACAGATAGATTTTACAATAGAGTTTCTCACAATTGATCATCGGAAAATGAGCCTCCATTCTCTTTAAATAGATATCATGGACCAATCAGGTGTTAATCCAGGGATCAATGGCCATTAAGATCGAGGAGAATATGAACTGTTGGATCATTCTATGTCAAGGACATATCGGGACCATCAGATTTCTTAACTACAAATGCATACTAATGCATACTAAAGAAATACACTAAGAAACACAATTTTACCTAACGACACAGTAGACCAAGTAGATCTTAACTAACTCCTAAGTGTCTAAATATCCTAACAAATTTGATTCATTTCTCCAACTCCAACCTCCAAAAATGAATCTCGAATGTCGATTTTTGAGACTTTCCAAACTTCAAAAATTTCATAAGTTTTTAAATTTATTTACAATGAATCTGGGTCATTGATCTAAAAATCAAACATGATCTCAGTCGTCGATTCATCAAACTTCACCCAATTCTACAGTAGCCATTAAAACATGAATTTCAACCTTTGAGTCGAATTTTAACTCTGCAACTTTGCACATTTATGCCTCAGATCATATCTTCGATCACTCTAAATCATTTAAAACTCAAATTCGCTCATGAATTTTTGGATTTCACTCTAATTTCTCCATTTTCCCCTAAATTTGTCATAGAACAAGATGTGTAATAATGAATTTTCCCAAATTCACATTGGTTCTTGTCCCATACGGGTCCAATTTTTGAACCAAAATATTTAATACCAATTTTTAACAACCCCCAGCTTAACTGAGGATCATTACTATGCGGAAAACACATAAAAATGAAATTTTTCTGCTAACTAATTTTTTGTAGCTTACTAGCTATGAATTACACAAAGATTTAACTACCATACAATGTCATCAAATAAATGCATCTACAACATGCTAAAAACAAAATGAATTCAATTTAAATAATTCAACAAAACAACATATAAATCGTTCTCAAACACAAAGTTAATACAAAACAATTAAAATCAGCATGCAACACAGAAACAAGATAAAACACTTATCTTTTAAAATGGTTATGCAACCATCTACTTGGGATGGTTATTCCACCCAACCATAGACTTTTTGTTCCATATCTCAACAACAAATCACCCCCGAGCTAGGGCTAGCAATTCACAAAAGAGGGTAATCTCTCACTACCCACTCACAACTTAGAAAAACCCACAACCACTGGTATTCTCCTATAGCTATCCCGATTTTCCACCATCTCTCGTCCTCTCGACCTTCCAAACCAAAGGAATGTACCCCTTCATTTCTCTTAGTCCATCATACATCCCATTCATTTACCAGGGTATCTCTGGCACAAGTAACTGGGAACCTCACTATTGGGAAACTCAAGGGAGCTCACTACTAAGAAAACTACTAGGAAAAATAGCAGCAATCACTTGCTATTATAGTGCAACTCATAAATGTGTTCACTCTTCAGAACCGACATCTTGTCTCTTCAGTATTCTGCTCCAAATACAATCAAGAATTTACCCTCCATGGTTGTTCAATCTCCCAGCTCTTCTTTCCTATAGAGTATGCTTGTTGTTCATGCAAAAGCATTGACTATCTAAAATTGTTGTAACTTCCCTTATGAATTTCCTCTCCTTTGGATTTCTCTCTTGACTCTCAAACTTCCCCAAGATAATTGTATTCAGCCCCTATGCTCTGAATAACTATGGGATGCAACTTCTCACACCCACTCTCTTACATGCATTCAATGATTGGCTTTGGGGACACTTAATTATAACATAGAAGGTTCATATACCAATAGTAATTTTAAGAAGTGGTTTGAATTAATAAACATGGGTAATTCCCTCTTGGAACCCTCTTAGACATTCTCTTATACCCTCCCCTCTCTTGTGTATTAATTCATCACCCATTTATGTCCATATCCCCTTAGCACTTCGCTTCACATTTTATTATTAAAATTAATAAATACAATTCACATATACATCACTTGGCCATGGACACGCATTATATCTACATTAAGAATTAATTAAAAAGAGGATTGTAGTGGAGAAGTTACAAAAAATATTGGCAATCTACCAAACAAAAGCTAGAAAGCACACATACAATTAATGAAGGAAATTATGGATCAACATCCCTAGTGGAGTAATCCAATCTATTGGTGGATTTTTGTCACAAGAGTATGCCAAAAATCCTATTCTAAGTGGTTATTTTCTTAGAGAGAGATGAAATGAAAATAAATGAAAACTAAGAACTCACACATGTAATATAATAAACTATCTTATGAATGAAATAGATACAAGAAACAAATAAGGTATTCACCATTGGCATCTAACATTCAAAACACAAGATACAATGAAAGAATAACCATGATTTATTAATCCAATGGAAAAATACAAGACTTAAAACATATGGGGAGAAAGTTTTGATGTAGCTAAGTGGGTTCCAAAGATTGGTAGATAAATGTTGGAACTCTCAATGGTAGTGGGATAAGAGAAAAATTCCTCTGGTAGATAAATGTTGGAACTCTCAATGGTAGTGGGATAAGAGAAAACTTCCTTAGTTTCTCTAGAAGAATTCCCACAACATAACTGACAAGTATTCTAATTACCTTTTAATTGTTTTAAAGGGAAACTAGAAAATAAATCATTTGCTTTGTCAAACTAGAGATTCATATGTTACTTGTGAACTGACGTGCATTATCTATGCCAAGGAAATATACTCGATCCGGATTCTAATGGTGAAGTTGTAGCAAAGGAATGCTTGAGAGCATAGGAGAATATGAGCGAACCAAAACAGAGTCACCAAATTGTAATATCGTATTCATTACTTTCAATATTATCTAATATAGATTACATATTATAGTCACTCATTCATAAATACACCATGTAATTAATACTTAGGATATTATCCTTTTTATTAGTTATCACTCACACCATTAGTTACTACTCAATAACCTAGACATCAATACTTAACTTATATTAATTACACCATTATGTAACATATTAATATATTGCATAGTAAAAATTAGTAATTCTAATGCTCTACTTATTAATTTTCATCGAACAGATCTAGGGTTTACATGATATTATAATAAAAATTCCCATCACTTTTAGATTACTATTTATTACCATTTATTAATAATAGTTCCATTTAAGTTTTTAGTTAGATCATAAGTTTTAACTTCTATTAGTTTATTATATATTAATATCAATATTATTAATTTATTATATATTATTATTGAATTTTATTTAGGTTTTATACATTATAATTTTTTATTCATTATTATTGTTTTAGGTTTTACAATTAGGTTTAGTTGACTTGTCTACTTCTTAAAATGTCTCACATCTTGTATTTATTATGCAAAATGGAAGTTCTTATCTTTGATGATTGGTACTGAAGATGAATCTTGTTTCTGATTCGAAATGTCGATGACAATATGGCTTTGGCTGTGGAATATCCAGTAAATAACTATAAAAATCCTCACCACATAAATCTAAAAACAATACTCAAAAGTAATGAAAACAAGAATTAACTATCTAGCGTAGCTAGATGGAAATAATATGTTGTGACCCCGGTGATGGGTTCCTAAATTGGCACACTTTCCGCTGCCTTATGATACCTTTTTTCTTACCATTTTCCATTGATAATTTCCTTTTTGATACTTTCCTTATCCAATTTTTCCTCACTTTTCATTAAGGTACAAATCTTTCCCCATATGCCATTTTTATGCTATTCTTGCATATTTATTAAAGGAACTTGCTACTTTCGTGTAAAAATACTGCTACACAAGAGTAATACAATAGCTAAAACTCCTCACAGTGGCTACAATCCCTCTATGTTGTTGTGATTATCGATACAATCCAATTGTTGCAATTCCAAGATCACTCTCTATTGTTGTGATTCCAAGAACAATCCAATTGCTACAAATCTATGTGCACTCTTCGTTGATGCGACTCCAAACAACTGCTACAACTCCAAGAAAACTCTCTATTTTTGTGACTCTAAGTCTATTATTCTTGTGATTTCGAGTACAAATTCCACCAACACAATAGTCAACACTACAACCGATAGTTAGGAAATGATCCTCACATGGGAAAGCGACAAGAGGCAAGTGGAAAACCAAAAGAGAAATCACTTGGGCTACCAATTGTCAGTCAACTAATCTAAGTCATCACTTGCTCGATTCTTATTAAAATTTGGAAATTTCAATGTAAACAGATGAACAACGATTCTCATGGTTGTCCATCCATCCATTTGTTCTACTTTAGACAACAGTAGTACTATATAAACACCCTATCTCCCTTGAGCTAGAGAAGAGGAATTATGTTGGCAATAACATTCAATTGTTATTGTAACTTTTAGATTTTTGCAATATAATTTATGTTATTCTCTTGTTTGTGTGTTGATGTGTTGGTGATTGTGCCATTATGATTTCGTAGCTCAGTGCCTTGTCTAAGAGGATAGTGCCCCCTCCTTAGTCAGGTATTGCATGTATATTAGTGTAGGATTTAACATTTCAATCATGTTTATTTGATTCTGTAGTTTTTTTATTTCTCAGTCTGTTTCAAGTCAAGATTTCGTAGAACAGTGTTTGCAATTTATGTGTGGTTAATATTTAATTTCCTAGTGTTGAAAATTCTGAATTTTAAACTACAATTCAATGTTGATTCAATGTATATGATTTTATAATCACATATGCTACTGCAACTCACATTTTTGCAACTCACGTTGTTTTGATTTCTTTCGTTCATGCAACTCACGTTGCTATGATTTATTTCATGTTGCAGCTCCGTCGTTGCAACTCACGTTGTTGCAACTCCACTTGTAGCTGCACTTTAATTTGTTTGCTTTCTAACTTGTGATAGTTCTAGTATTAAGTAGTTTGGGATTGATACCATATTGAATTGTTGTTGAATGTGCAAACCCATAATTGTTACAACAAAATATGATCATCATTATACTTGAGCAAGTCACCAGTAGTTCATAGCATAATTTTTCTTTTTGCAAGAGTGATTTCCTTTCTAGCAATGTGATTTAATTTCTGCAAGTGTGATTTAATTTCTTCCAGTCTGATTTAATTTCCGCAAGAGTGAATTAATTTCCACAAGTGTGATTTACTTTATGCAAGTGTGATTTAATTTCCACAAGTGTGATTTACTTTTTGCAAGTGTGATTTAAATTTTGCAAGTGTGACTTTTCTTCCCTACAAGTGTGATATTTACTTTTTTGCAACTCGGGAAATAGTATAGTTTGGTGACTTAATTAAGGATATTGAATCCTTGATTTGTGACATTAAAAGTACTACAACTCTAGAAAAAACAACACTACTCTTGCATATATGGTGCATGATTGTTCGTAAGTAAGATATGACCCCGTATTGATAATTAAATGTACAACTCTTCGATTTCTTACTAACTAATTAGAAATTAATTGAAAAGTCCATCTTTTTTGGTGTCATTGTTGGGGAATTGTCAAAAGAAGTAGTTTTTGTTTAGTTGTGTGGATTTTTTTTTTAGTAAAATTGAGTGCTATGATTCATTTTCAACAATTTGTAGATTTGTTTTTTAACCTTTTCTATGAGCAGAGTTAGAGATCAAAAAGGCAGATATATTAGTTCTTTCAAAAACTCCTGAAAAGCTAATAGTGCAGGTGAATCACAAGAGGGAAAGGAACCCAATCAGCCAAATTAATTATCACCTACAATAAGTTTTCTTACCAAGAAGAACCCTGAAGCATCTCCTGAGGATTAGATATTGTACAAGGGTCTATGCACCAAAAGGTTCCACTTTCAGAAGAGTAGATCAACGAAAAATGTCACTCAGAAGAGTTCCTTTTTCCCGAGGCACCTTCATAAACAAAGGACATCCCCTGGAAATAAATGGCACATGATATTGTCAAGGAGGAACCCTCCACTTTCATATTTTCAATCAAAGAAATATATGAGGAGACCAATATGAAGAACACCCCTCATTCATCCTTGCCAAACTTTCATGGGTTATCTAAAGAAGATCTCGATACATTCCTCTTCGATTTCGATGTACTTTGTAGAATATATGACTATGTGACAAATGCCCAGAAACTGAAAATTTTTCTTTCCAAACTCAAGAGAACTGCACTACGATGGTCCATGGGCCTTGGAAAGGATAACATCCACTGATGGGACCAAATGAAGAACAATTTTCTAGACAAATACCAAGACTACTACAAATATAAAGAAACAAGAGAGGAATTATTCAATATGATGCAACATGAAGATGAGAGCCTCGAAGATTATGTTTAATGGTTCACCTATAACCTATAGAGGGAAAAATAAGGAGATTTGGCTCCTAAGACATGACATGTCTTATTTCTAAGAGGAATCCAAGATGATTGTATAGAGCTCCTCAACTTGATGGGAGAAGGAGATGTTTCTTAGTTAGAGTATGACATTATCTTGAAAATGTGTCATAAATATTCCACGGGTACATCAAAAATAGGGAAAGGACCAATAGATATACTGGAAATAATGGGAAAAACTATTGGAAGTGGAGTCACAAGAGTATAAATTGGGAACATGTTATAAGACTTCAAAATCAACATACTTAGTTCCCTAAGATCCCAATTGGATACATTGTAGATGAAGAAGGAGGAGGAGGAAATATAAAGCGCTTTGGATACATTTTTCCTAAAATGAAAAAAAAACACCCATGGAAAGAATGTATTTTGGATCAGATCAAGGTTTGTGGAATATGAAGTGAGGACCATGATACTCACAACTGTCCATCCTTAGCAAGACTAAAAGCTATCTACAAGAAATCCGAAGAACCAAAATAGTTGTGCTATATCTCTTAAAAGCGACCTTGGTGGCCCAAACCTCAAGGTATGATCCAAGATCAATATCAATATTTCAATTCATATTGGAATATCCCTTCCATGCAATATCTTTCTCAACCATCAGGTATGCCAACACAACAATGGGTGGCTCCTCCTCTTCCAAACCATTTATGGAAACAAGGATGGAGAAACCCTAATGTAGAAGGACCTCAACAACCTATGAAATAGTCACCCATGCAATTTATTCCTCCTCCCCATATGAAATAATCCACATCCTCCCCCCATCTACCACAACTACCTGCACAACCCATTCCTAACCTAAATAACAGAAGGCCAGGCCAACCAACACAATTTGTTGGACTTGCAACATACCCTGACTTATTCCATCTCTTGCCTGGATTGCAACAATATCCATGTTTGATCTAGGAAGACTCTAATCATATTGATATTGAATATTTGAATCAGTATATCTGAAATGAAGAATTGGAACCAAAACAATCTCAGGAACCTTCAAAAGCTGATAATTCCCACCGTGAACTTCAACACCCACCCTATCCAAAAGGGCTAAACCTAGACAAGCCTTTTACTCAGCCAAAATTTGACTTCTTGGGAGAACTCAAGAATGTGTGTATCAAAATAATACTATTTCAAACCATCAAGAATGTGCCTATTTATTCAAAAGTGGTACCATAACTTTAGTTAAAAAAACCCGGTAGGAAATGAAAGGATCCCCAAATTGTTCACGTCATGGGAAAACTATCAGATTTAATGATGGGAGGAATTCTCATAGCTAAATACTATGACCCTAGAAGTCCAGTCGTTAATATGAAAATCAACAATAGACTTATTAGCAAGACATTAACTACCCTAGGGGTTTCCATCAATTTTATGACACACAAGACTATGAAATCCTTAGGTCTTACAGGAGTTGTAACACCCTGTTTCCCCCAGTTTGTAAAAATAACTATACTGGCCAAGAACTGTGGCAAACTCAAGAATGTGAATGTGTGATGTGAATGGACCTTGTGAAAAAGGTCGATGAATGTAAAT
>ML785894.1:28427-53828 GCA_009831015.1 Picea engelmannii | reverse complement strand
AAGTTGGCACCTCGGTATTGTGGACCCTTTGAGGTTCTAGATAGAGTGGGACATGTAGCCTATAGGCTAGCACTTCCTCCCATAGTAAAAGCACATAATGTTTTCCATGTTTCATTATTGAAGAAATATGTACATGATGCTAATCATATAATTGACTGGTCTATGATCCAGGTGGAACCAGAGGGAGAATTTCTACCAGAACCTCAGTGCATACTGGATAGAAAGGAAACCCCGCTCTGGAACCGAACCATTGCACAGGTCAAGGTGCAGTGGAGACATTTTGGCCCAAATGAGGCTACATGGGAAATGGAGGATGCCATGAGATAGGCATATCCGATTTTGTTTAGTTCTATACATGCATGACATGTTGATAGATAAGAACATCGAGGACGATGTTCCTTTAAGGGGGAGGGAATTGTAACACCCTGTTTCCCCAGTTTGTAAAAATAACTATACTGGTCAAGAACAATGGCAAACTCAAGAATGTGAATGTGTGATGTGAATGGACCTTGTGAAAAAGGTCGATGAATGTAAATAAGATTATATATCTATCTATATATATATATATATATATANATATTGCAAGACTGCTGAGAGGGGATATGCTGAAAAAGAGACCACGATGGCTGAAGAAAGGTGGTTGAAGGCACCTGGAAAGGTGGCCTTAACTTCCACCAAATCCAATACCATATTTGGACTTCACTGGCATGGAGAACCAAGAGTGGCTCACTGGCCCGAAATAATTTACTCGCAGGCTGGTAGGTAGATGGCTCCTCAGGAATTAATGAGGGATGGGGGAAGTGAACCACCAATACGTAGGAGCCTCAGGCCTGACCACCGCGAGGGAAATCGCACCACACACAACCTCGTAAGAGGAAATGTTTGAGGAAGGAGCGAGAAGAGGCAGATGCGAGGGAAGGAGGAAGAACTCTAGAGATATGCAGAGTGAGTGATAGCAAAGAAGGGGGAGAATAACCCTTGTTCTCGGTCACTGGAAAACCGAGACACAGTCTCGCAGCATCGTGGTCTCAGCTCAGGGTTGGCTAGTGGTAAATCCGTTGGGAGTCGCTAAGCCTACGGTTGGGTGGAAACGAGCACCCCTCTCAGCAGTTGCATCACCTATGGTGTTATTTCTGATAAGTGTTATTTAAAGTTAATGCCATAATCACATGTTCAGTTTTATGTTCTTGTAAATAGTTCTGAATAGAAGTATTTACCCAACGTTTGGTTTGATAGAATGGATGCTTGTGTATGCTTACATGCCATAGTTGTTTTCTGCACAAATGTTTAAGTCTGGGACATGAGTTTTCTCCACCGAGAATCGTCTTATTTTCTTAGTTTCTCGTAATATTCTAGGAAGGCCCCTTGAGAGCACTCTTTTCCGAGAATTACCCCATAAACCTTATAACCATACTGAACCTTACCAAAGACATGATTAATATCAGGGATAATTGCCCGAGAACCATCTGAGGGTTCATGCAATATGGGTCTGGAACCCTTGTGCAAGAAAGAGTATCTTTCTAAGGTCTCGGGGTCATGGGAGCCTGAAGCTCCGAGAGTTTGAACTTAGTGATTCAAGCTCAGAAGAGATAGCGAGATATGACCATTTCGCGTATCGGGGATTCGTGGGTTTGGAGTTGGAAGACAGGGCTCTTGGAGTCACGAAGTCCCGAGTTGTCAGATCGCGATGGGAACTAGGCCGTTGATCAAGGAGGACAGGGGGCAGATATCTGTCCATTTCGCGTATCGGGGATTCGTAAGTTCGAAGGTTGAAGACCCGAATCTTGGAGTCACGAAGTCCGGAGTCGCGAGATTGCGATGGGATCTAGGCCATTGATCAAAGAGGACATGTGGCAGAGATCTGTCCATTTCACGTATCAGGGATTCGTAAGTTTGAAGGTGGAAGACTCGACTCTTGAAGTCACGAAGTCCCAAGTCGCGAGATCGCGATGGGATCTAAGCCATTGATCAAAGAGGACAGGTGGCATAGATCTGACCATTTCACGTATCAGGGATTCACGAGTTTGGAGGTGGAATACCTGACTCTTGGAGTCACGCAATCCCGAGTCGCGAGATCACGATATGATCCGGGTCATTGATCAAAGAGGAAGGACAGTCGTGGTATCTGGCATCTCGATACATCGCGTATCGAGGGTTTGTGAGTTCGGAGGTCGAAGGGAGTCGTTTATGACTTCCCGAGTAGCAAAGTGCCGAGGGCCGAGCATGAGAGAACACGTGGCAGAATTTCATGGTGGGGCCCGCGTGATTGACAGGTGGACACGAGTCACCTAGAGAAGAGAGTCAACGTTTTGTTGACTTCTCGCGTCTCGGGGATTCATGGGATAAGAGCCTGAGAGATCAACCCTTGGACTTGCGAAGTCCCGAGTAGCGAGAACGCAAGAAGGATAATAAATATCACTTCTCGGGGGTTCGTAGAGGAGAGGTGCCAATATTTGACGCTACAACTCGCAAAGTGGTGAGTTGTGAGAAGTGAAAAGAGGAAGTCAACTATTGCGGACTTTCGCGTCTTGGGATTTCGGAGAAGAAGAGCACGAGAGCTCAACGCTTCAACCTGCGAGGTTGCGAGTAGCAAAAAGTGTCAAAGAGAAGTCCCAAAGGAATCTGGACTGTCCATCAAGGGAGACGCGTGGTGAGCGGTCAGAGCTCAGGGAAAGTTTTGAAATCCTATGAACTGTTGGATCCACACTATCAAGGGTCGTTGATCTCCTACACAGATCCCCATACCAGAATTCAGAGATTTGCATGACATGATTTTTTGGGATCGTTGCATCTCGAACCCCTGGGAACCAAAATCATGAAAGGATCCAAACCGTCGGATCAGGGGAGGCTTACAACCATTGATCTTCTTTAGAGGGAAACTTGGGAGACTTCATGGATTTTAGGGATTTGAATGGGAAAGGAAGAAGTCATGCATCGCGATTTCCCGAATCGCGAAGGGTCGGTAAGGTCGTTGCCGATTTAAGTGCGGGGTCACGGAATGTGGTCACAAGGACAAGACCCAAACATGAATCTTGTACTCGCTATCCCTTTTGGGGTTCGACGCTTCGATGTGTCAGGGTTTGCAGAGTTGAAAGACTCGACACTCTGGTAGTGCTGAGCCGCGAAGAGCGAAAGGATGCCATACTTGTTCAGCCTGTGGTCGTGACCCACAATCACATGGAGGTGGACATCGCCATTCTACCTTTAAGATTGGACTCACTGTATCACTAAGTCGCGAAACATGAAAAGCCGCCTAGTTTGTTTGGCCTGTGGTCCTAACCCACGATCACAGGGAGGTTAATAGGGAAGAACTAGCCCACGCTAGGCCCCCGTAGGACTTCGGGGATTCTATCCCTTGAGGAAAATAATTTTTATTATTATTCCATAGTGGGTGTGTGACAGGAGTTACGGAAACCCCAATCATACTTCAATTCCTTGACAGATCAACCATTAAACCTAAGGGAATATTAGAAGATTTGTTGATATCTATGGATTCATGGGAATATGACACTAGCTTCATGGTCCTACAACAAAAAATCTCTCTGGAAGAGTATCCTCTAATCCTGGGACAACCTTGGCTAGCCATTTCCCATGCCTATATTGGTTGTAGGTCAGGAAACATGACCCACTCCCATGAGACATCCACAAAATAATTAACCATCTAACCTTCCACCAAATCGAGCATAGATCTAGAAACATCACTCTAGGTTAAAAGATAAGATAGCAAGGAAGAAGGGGAATCCCATCAAGTCCTCTCCATAGGTCAATACTTAGCCATAAGAGATAAAACAAAGGACGATGAAATCAATGATTTTATAGCATGGTCCTCTTCCTTGGGAAACAAACAGAATCGTGAGTAGGTTATGCAACTGGAAACATGGGATTCTCTAGTATCAACAAGCATCTCACCCATCAAACATGAATCCCCACCAAGAAAAGACCAAGGATCCCTTATAAAAACTATAGAAATCATCCCAAGGAAAACCTTGAAATTAAACCAAGGACTAACCAAACAACAAAAAGAGTGATTGGTTATAGTGATACAAAACCATAGTGATGCCTTCGCTTGGGATTACTATGACATGAAGGAAATCCATCCTAACCTATGCACACATCACATATATATTAAGGAAGGATCCCGACCCATCCACCAATCCCAGCGTTAGATGAATCTGGGACTGAAGGACATAGTCAAGGAGGAGCTATAGAAATTGCTTTCAACCAACTTCATCTACCCAATTTTTGATAGCCATTGGGTCTCCCCTCTATTCATAGTACCAAAGGAAAATATTAAATGGATAATTTGTGTCGAATATAGATAAATAAACAAAAAAACACATAAATACCACTTCCAATTGCGATTTATCGACTAGGTCCTAGACATGTTAGCAGGTAATAAATACTTTTATTTCCTTCACAGACTCAATGGGTATAACCAGATCCAAATCGCACCTGAAGTAAAACAATGTTGGGATATGTTGGTTACTACCGTCGATTTATTGAAATTTTTTCACAAATTGCTCATCCATTATTTGCTTTACTTAACAAAGATACTGAGTTTGCATGGACATAGACATTCCAGCATGCACTTAACAAATTGAAAATCAAGTTTTCCAAAGCTCTTGTCCTATAAGGATTTGATTGGTCCCTCCCATTCCACATCTTCATAGATGCATCAAACACTTCTATTGGAGATGTTCTAGGACAACTAGAAGGAAAGGACCCATATGCAATTTACTATGTCAGTAAGAATCTCTCACCTGCATAATTAAACTATATAGTAACTGAAAAAGAGTTTATTGTTTTTATTCATGCAATAAAAAAGTTTAGGAACTACGTTACTGGATATCTTGTAATCTTACATACTGATCATATTGATATTAAGTATTTAATGAGAAAACCAATCACCAATGGCAGGGTCACTAGATGGTTGATTTTATTAAAATAATTTGACATTATCATCTTCAAAAAACCAGGAAAAGATAATGTAGTCATTGGCTTTGTTTCTAGAATAACATCTAATGAAAATGAACCTCTAGTAGAATATCTCTTTCCAGATGAACATATCTTCCTAGTGTCTACTAACTCGTCATGTTTTGCATATATTGATTACTTTTTGGTTGTAGGCAAGCTCCCAAAACATCTAACTCCCAAAGAGCAACAAAGCATAGTTAGGAAAAGTGAGATATTTTCATGGATTGATGGTTGACTCTTTTACACTGGGCCCGATTAGATTATCAGAATAAGTGTATGAGAATACAAAATCCATGAGATACTAAAATCCTGTCATGATGGGCCATGTGGGGGGCATTTTACTGACAAAAGCATTGGGTACAAGGCACTCCATTAGGGGTACTATTGGCCCACACTTTTTAGGGATGCCAAAGAGTATGTGAAGAGGTGTGACATATTTAAATGCATGGGTAGACCCATACAAGCCGATGAAATGTTGCTACAACCAAAGATGGCGTTAGAACCTTTTGAAAAATGGGCCATTGATTTTGTGGGACCAATAAATCCCCTTCTCGTAGGCACTCCTACATCCTTGTCTATACGGACTATGTCACAAAATCGATGGAGGAAAAAGAACTTCTAGAAGAACCGAATAGGAAGTAGTGGAGTTTCTCAATGAAAAATATTTGTAATGTTTGAGATACCATGAGAGATAGTGACCAATGGAGGAACTTAGTTCACATCACGACTTATCATAGATATGATGGACAACTATAAAATTAAGCAGAAAGTGACAAAACCATATCACCCATATGATGGACAAGTAGATGGGACTAATAATATCCTTGATGCCATTATCACTAAAACTGTCAGATTACACCTCAAATATTGGGACGATAGACTCCTCGAAGCTTTATGGGCCTACAAAACAACATGGAGAAGTATTATAGGATGCACACCTTATGATTTAGTATATGGGAAAAGAGTATTGTTTCCCATCAAGATAGAAATCCAGACACTTAGGATAGAAGTACAACTTTGGTTTGACCTATCATAGGCTCATCAACAAAGAATGCTTCAAATTAATGAGTTGGATGAGCTAATACAGGATTCCCTACACTGATCCACAATGATACAACATTAAAGGGATAGGTGGCATGATAATTTTATCAAGAAAAAGAAGTTCAAAGTTGGAGACTGGGCATTACTATTTGATTCCAGGTTCAAGGAATTCCGAGGAAAATTTCACACCAAATGGCTCGGTCCATACGATATTGATATAGTATATGACAATGGGGCCATCAAACTATGTACCATGGATGAAGACAAAATTCCTCTAATGGATAACGGACATAGACTTCGCCTATACCATCGACCTATATCAAAGTAATCCTTCTTGAGGAAGATTGCAAATGGATGGCCTGACAGTGATCTGGAACTCCTTCAGGAAGGACAAATCCTAGCAGGATAATTCATTTTCTTCTCCAAAAACAAATAAGGAAAGTAAAAAAAAATGCAAAAACCAACCTAGTTGGTGCATTAAAAAAATGAATAAAAAATGAATAATAAGAATAATAAACAAGAAGGGAACTTCATGTTTTTGTGATGGTTATGTCGGGATACTTTGCAAAAAATTATAATAAATATTTGATTTTTTTTCAAATAATCTTTTTTTTTCCAGACATGTAGGGGAAACTGATCTAGATGCAATTCTCATCACTGCAACTCTCTTTGTTGCAAGTCATGTTGTTTCAATTCCTATTGTTACAACTCCTTTTTTCTACAACTCCCATTGTTGCAATTCTTGTTGTTGCAATTCCCATTGTTGCAACTCCTTTATGCTACAATTCCCTTTGTCATAACTATTCCTGTTGGTGCAATTCCCATTGCCACAACCATTCCTGTTGTTGCAATTCCCATTGTTGTAACACCTTTTTTTGCAACTCCCTTTGCCAAAACCATCCCTGTTGCTGCAAATTTCATTGTTGCAACTTCCTTTGCCGCAACTCCCTTTACCACAACCGTCATCACTGCAGCTCCACTTGCAAATCCACTTCATTTTACAAACCTCTCCCCTTTCATTTATGTTGTTATAGCTTTGTTGCTTCAAATCACGTTGTTGCAACTTCTCTTGTAGCTTCACTTTATTTTTTCACTTCTCGCTCACACCTTTTGATCACACCAACAATGTTTCAATTCCCATATACACCTTTGAGGCCGCACCATCAGTTGTTGTAACTCCCATTACTGCAACTCTCAGTGTTGCAACTTCGTCGCCGTAACTCTTCTTGCACTTTATGCGTGTTGTCATTACTGCACTTCTGGTCGATAGAGCCAACAATGTCTATGCTACAATTATGGTTAAGACAGTTGATGTGACTCTGTCTTCTATCATCACAACTCCATCAACACCATACTCGTATATCCACTCGAGGTAAGAATAGATAGGTACGAGTACCAATAAGAATATGTAATTAGTAGTTTTAAATGGCATAATTTCTATTATCATTACACTAACCTCCACCTTACACCTTCATTTCTATATTCGTGATCTTGCACTTTCATTACCATATCCATCATTGTTGTTAACGCAATTTGAAATTCTCCACCCGATTAACACACATCTTCCCTGCAAAAACAAGAAATTAGAATTAGAAGAAAGAAGGAACCATGGGGGGATCATTGATACAAAGGGAACCTACAAAGGAAGTATTTCTCAAGGCCTACGATAAAATTAGATAAATTTTGCAACAAGGATGTTGGATGGAATATGTGTAATGCTTACATGGATATGATGATGAAGTATCTCTAGAGTTCGCTTTGAATTTCATATATGAACACTCCACGATAGCAGGTGCTCAGATAAAAGTAATTGTAGAGACATTGGCAGAAGTCATCGGTTTACCAATGACAATGAGAGATGGTACACAAGAAGAACCTCCCAGCCTGAAATTTTGAAGCAATTTCTTGAAGTTGGAGAGGCCTTAGTGAATAAGGGTATAGAATTCGAACGCCAGTCTTTGCCACACCTCTGGAAATACATGTGTATATTCGTGCAACGATATTTCACCTCTGAAGGTCTCTATGGAGTTGTCTATGTCCAAAATATCTGACTACTCGATCATCTCTGACACAACCGACCAATTAATATGCCATACTTCTTATAGAGAACGTTGAAGACAATGACAACACGTGTGTAAAGGGAAAAGAACCCCAAGGACGTCGTCTCACACCATGGCGTTATAAAGATCTTGGTGGAACACACATTGTACAAGGAAGGCTGCACTTGGAGTAGTATCATTCAACCACCTATTATACTCTCTTAGGAAAAAGTGGTTGAACTTCCAGCACCAGAAGAGGCCCTCGATGCAACGCCTCCTCCAGATAACAGTGATGCGAACACAGTGAGCCCTGTTAATGCAAATTCTTCATCAAAGACATCCCAAAGGACAACTAGGAAAAAGGGACATCCTGCTGCAAGTTCGACAAAGGAAGGCCATGAAAAAAATGTTGAGGTAACCGCCACCAAACCCCCTACAAAGTGATTTAGAGAGTTTAAAAAGAGGTAAACCCTGATTCCAAATAAACGAAGAATGAGCCACACAACTACAACTCAACGCAAGAAATGAAAACATGTTGAGATGAAAGAAGAAGCACAAGAGGGAAATGAATTGGAGGCGGATGAAACAATAGAGATAAAACTCTCTAGTGACACACAAGAACCAATATAGGGCACCAATCTAGAAGCAAATGAAGGAATGGACACAATGGCCTATGCTAACACACAAGAACCAACAAAAATCACTCTGGGAGAAGGACTTATCGCCATCTTTTTTGAATATTTGGATTAAGAAGAACCAAAAGAAAAATCTCCCACTGTCCCATAAGAAGCAGTGGAGAGTCCTTCTAGAGAGCAAGCTCCACGAGAGGCAAAGGATACATCAAAAAAGCAAGAATCATAGGAAGGCTATCCTATTGTTCCTCAAGAAGCAGTAGAGAGAAATCCTATGGAATACTATGCCAAGCCTCAAGAATCTCAAGAACCAGAGCACTTTGCATATCCACAATCTCCTCCAGAGGAACCAGAGGCTCTTGTTGACCCAACAAGAGACACTCTTGATGAAACAATTGCCAATCTAGAAGAGAAGGAAGAATTAGAACCAGAGGTCCCTACAGTTACAAAAGAACTAGTAGGAGGAACTCCTGGGGAATAACCTACCCACTCATAGTATTCAAACAAGAAGAATGTGAAGCAGAAGATTTTGATGATCCAACATAATACACTTATGGAGATGACTCTACTAATGCACAAGAACAAGGGCACCAAGAACCAAAAGTAGAGATCGATAAGCCTGAGAGGAAGCTTACTCCCATAGCATGGGTAAGCATCTCACACTACTTACCTATTTATGCATATTTGGTCAAGAAAAATAGAATGTTGAGAATGAATAACTGGAAGCTACAACTCTATTTGAAAATGTTGAAGGTTGAGCTTGATGAACAAAGGGAACCTAAGAAATTGGGTTACCCTACAACAAGTCCTCTTTCTGCAGGGGAACCCTTCACTAGTTCACAAGAAACAAATCAGATCAAACAAACAAGGGAAGTAGTTGTCCAGGATACACATTTTATGTTAGTTGATGAGTCCACTTAGATAGAAATAGAGAAGGAGCCAAAAAAAGATAGATGAGTTACAATGGGATAAGACACTAATGAAAAGATGGAGGAAGTAGAGGAGGCACAATTTAGTGTCAGTGACCTCCATGGACACCCTAATTTCTCTAAAACTGAGTGATATCTAGTTTCATGGGGACATGAAATAATTTTGGGGTAAGGGAGATGACAGGTGTGTAAATTGGCATACTTTTTGCACTTGTCTGATACCTTTTTTCTTACCATTTTCCATTGATCATCTCTGTTGATACTTTCCTTATCCAATTTTTCCTCACTTTTCATTAAGGTACAAATCTTTCTCCATATGCCATTTTTACGCTATTCTTGCATATTTTTTAAATGAACTTGCTACTTTCATGTACTAATACTACTACATAGGAGTAATACAGTTGTTGCAACTCCTCACAGTGGCTACAATCCCTCTCTATTTCTATGATTATGAACACAATCCAACTGTTGCAACTCCAAGGGAACTCTCTGTTGTTGTGATTCTGGGAATAATCCAACTGCCGCAACTCTAAGTGAACTCTTTGTTGTTGTGACTCTAGACAACTACTACAACTCCAAGAACACTCTTTGTTTCTGCGACTCTGATTTTACCATTATTGGGATTCCGAGTACAAATCCCACCAACACAATTGTCAACAATAGAGCCGACAGTTAGGAAATGACCCTCACATGGGAAAGAAACAAGACACAAGTGGACAACCAAAAGAGAAATTGGTTTTCCTACCAATAGTTGCTTAACTGATCTAAGTCAACACATGCCCAATTCTTACTAAAATTTGACAATTTCAATGTAAGAAGATGAACAACGATTCTCATGGATGAAATCCATCCTTTTTTTCTACTTTAGACATCAATTGTACTATATAAACACGCTATCTCCCTTGAGCTAGAGAGGAGGAATTATTCTGGCAATAACATTCAGTTGTTATTGTAACTTTTAGATTTTTGCAAAATAATTTATGTTCTTCCCATGTTCACGTGTTGATGTGTTGGTCATCGTTCGATTATGATTTCATAGCTCAGTTCCTTGTGTAAGGGGGTAGGTCCCCCTCCTTAGTCAAGTACTATATGTATATTAGCCTAGTATTTAGCATTTCAATCTTGTTTATTTTATTTTGTAGTTGTTTTATTTCTCAGTCTGTTGCAATTCTAGATTTTGTAGAACAGTATTTGCAATCCATGTGAGGTTAATATTTAATTTTCTAGTGTTGAGAATTCCGCAATTTTAAACTCCAATTCATCATTGATTCAATTTCTATGAGTTTATAATCCCAGACACTATTGAAACTCGCATTGTTTTGATTTCTTGCGTTGATGCAACTCGCTTTGTTGCAATTCACGTTATTGTGATTTCTTTCATGCTGCAGTTCCGTTGATCCAACTCTCGTTTTTGCAACCCCACTTGCAACCACACTTTATTTTCTTTTCTTTCTAACTTATGATAGTTCTAGTCTTCAAAAATTTAGGATCAATATCATATTGAATTGTTGTTGAATGTGCGAACCCATAATTTCTGCAAGTGTGATTTAATTTTTGCAAGTGTGATTTACTTTATGCAAGTGTGATTTAATTTCCACAAGCGAAATTTACTTTCTGCAAGTGTGCTTTAAATTCCGCAAGTGTGAATTTTCTTTCCTGCAAGTGTGATATATATTTTTCTACAACTCATGAAATATTATAGTTTGGTGACTTAATTAAGTATCTTGAATCCTTGATTTTTGAAATTAAAAGTACTACAACGCTTTATCAAAAACAACACTACTCTTGCATATACGGTGCACGGTAGTTCGTAAGTAAGATGCGACCCCAGATTGATAATTAAATGTAAAACTCTTCGATTTATTGCTAACTACTTATAAAGTAATTGATAATTCAATAACCCAGTCTAGGCATAATGAAAAGGGAAGCTAAACTAACTATTTGAGCACAACCGGATGGAAGCGATCTATTGTGACCTTGGTCTGGGCGTAATGAAAAGGACAACTAAACTATTGTAGAAAGGAAACATACATTGGACAAAATATAATCCTGATGGTGACTATGTTGAAGGTAGCTCACTCCCTTTTGTTTTCTAACATCAATAAAGACACTCTACACATGGCTAACTAATTCAAACACTTATGTGATCACACATAAGAACTGAAAAATAGAATTGAACACTATAGAAACCAGAAATGCAAATGTTACAACATAAGATAATTTACCAAGTATGAATGAATAATTAGATTAACTATGCAGAGACCATACTTAATACAAAGAATGAAAATATGTTACAGTATAGATACTGTACACAATACCTAACTAAGGAGGGGGCCCTACCTCCCTAGGCAAGGCATTGGTACAAATCTTTAATCACATACTGAGCTCAAATGCACATCACACCAGAATTGTGACCAAAAGTTGCAACAATATATTTCTTATTAAACTACAAAGAGAGTTCGAAATTACAATCCCATTGACTCTCATTGATTCAAGATTTTATAAAATTCATTACATTCTTTGTTTAGCAAGGAGATATCGAGGAAAACCACGAGGATCTACAATCCTAAGGTTGTTCCCAATTTCACTTAACAAACTTCCTAGAATAGGGATGGTGAAGATTCATGTGACTCAATATCTATGGGTTATTTGGATATTAGTTGGAAGAATTGCCTATTTTATTCTGAATTTGCGCAGTCCTAGTTGTTCACCTATTCTTTTCTTATTTGAATTTTCTTCCTCATCCTTTTATCATGGGGTGTTGCACTCATGGCGTTTTTCTTGGTATCGTCACCATAGCTGGCAACTCAAGATCACGTTGGCAATTTATTTTGGGGTTGTTGTAGCATGTTGCGACATCATAGGGAGGTGTTGCAACAATGTAGAGGGGTGTTGCAGCAATGTAGAGGGGTGTTGCAGCAACATGGTAAAGTGTTGCAGCAACGAAAAGGTCTATTGCAACAACTTGGAAAAGTGTTTCAGCAACAGGAAGGCCTATTGGAACAACTTGGAAAGGGTGTTACAACAACTTGGACTATATTTCCACCAAGTCTTTTACTATTGTAGAAACCACATTTCATTAGTAATAAAAAAAGGTCAATACTTCCTATTTTACACATGCAAAAACCACTCAAAGTGACATGAATTACAAAGTGACACACCTGAAGAAAAATGCACTAATTATGTTGAAGGTAGAAGTGAAAAGGATGATAGAGTGGCACAAAAAAGGGAAATAAAGGATATGACAACTATGGTGTTTTGGACACCCATAGTCTCCCCCCAACCAAAAGTGTTGCATGTCCTCATGCGACTAATCATTCTGAATCTAACAGAGTGATGGTTTTATGGAGGCGGTTGATGTTGTACTTGTCATGCACTTTGTCAAAATCTATATAGTAGCCCCCATTGTCCTCTATATTTTTCAAAAACCTGTATTATTCCCTTTTATTTATCTCAAAACTTTGTTGATATTAGAGTGATAGGATCCAAATCAAAGGATAATTGAACTTAAGCATGATCCAATGATTTCCACAAGTTTTCACAGAATATATGTACCTACTTACCCTTTTGACTGCTAGTATGAAGTTGTGGTAGTTAAAGACATATTTTTCTCTGGTTTCTACTGTGCCCTATTCCCACCTATGCATGATTCCCTATAAGGCATGTCATAGCAGGGATTATGTGCATTTTTCACATTCATTAATGACCTGATCTTGATCCTGGGCCATGGAGGGTGCATATTATTTAGAATTTTCCCAGTGAAAATGTGGAATGAGGACCATCTTGGGTTTCTGGAATTCTCCCCTTACGCATAGGTTACATGTCCCATTTTCAGGGAAACTATATGATCTTTACCCCACTGAGCATGAGTGTTCATGAACGAGGTGAATGCTCTCAACAGTACATCCCCTACAAAGGGAATTGGATTCACTTCCTATTCAATGTCCAAAATAATATTGTGCTGATAAAATTCACACAATAAACTCCTATCTTTTGTGCTACTCTCATAATAGACTCCCAGGAAGATTTCTAGTGAGGTAATCTTATGATATTTTTGTGTTGCAATTTCCCTGAAGTGGAATAGAAAATATCTCTCATGTAAGAACACATAGTAGGCTATGGAAGGTTCTCTACAGCTGAGGATATCCCCCAAAAGAGAACTCATTTGCCTCTTTTTTTTTTTAACATTTCTACTTGCATCTGAAGTTCAAAGGTCTTATTTATGTCTTTGTTCCACTTCCTCCATTTTTCTCGATGAGCAGCCAAATGTTCATCCCATCTCTGCCTCGGGTTATAAATGTGTCATCGAAATTATTCTAGAGGAACTATTCCCTTTTCACGGGCATCGACCATGTTATTTCATTTGGTCAATTGGGCCCTCATATAGAAGTCATCATCGATACATGTCTGGACTCCAACGTTCTTTGCGGGAATTTCTATTTGAACTTCTTTATCCATTATTTTAGGAGGTTTTTCCTACTCTGTTTGGTTTTCTTCATATCGTTTCTTGAGAGGCACTTCCTCCTCCATATCTACTTCATCAATTTGGGTTTCTTCATCTCATTTCTTGGGAGGCACTTCCTCCTCCATCTCTACTTCATCAGTTTGGGTTTCATTATCTATGAATACCCTAACTATTTCTTCTTGTGGAATTTTTCTAGCAATTTCTTCCTCACATCTATAGCAGATTTGTCGGTTGATTTCAACCACTTGAGATAGAAAGTCCATGTTTGTTGGCTCCCTTTTTATCTTTGTTTTCAACTTCCTTATTATTCTTTGTAACCTCTGGTTGATTTATTTTAAATTAAAATATTGTTGCATAAGGACATAGTATAGGATCCTAAGGGGTTTACCTGAAGTGTGCATGTGAATACTATTATTTAATGCTGGGGAAGGATTTATTCCTTCTTCTTTTTTTCATAGCACTGGCCCTGAGTTGGCCCTAAGTTGCATCAACACATGAGTTCTCTTATCCCATTTAAGAAGATGCATCCTCCCCTGTTGGTTCTTATGTGTCAACTGGGGAGTTCCATCGTTCAACTAACTCCTTCTCCCTAGTGGTTCTTGTGTGTAAATAGGGTGTTCCAATTCCTCTGCTCCCGACTCCCCTCCTAGTTCTTGTGTTTCTGCAGGGAGCCTTTCTTCCATCATTTCTTTTGTCCCCAATTCCCTTGATAGTTCTTGTGTTTCAGAAGGGGTGGTCAACCTGGACGAATGTCATGGCCTTATTTTCTTCAACAAAAGAACCTCCTTTATCGCTTTAGGTTTCTCTTTCCTTTTTCTACTTGTCATGCCTTCTTCTTCTTCCATGCTGGGGAATTCCTGAATTTCTCTTTCTAGGATATGCGCAAGATTCGATGTCCTCAATTCTCGTGTCGAATCTAGATATTCTTGTCCTTCCATAGTCAATGGTGGAGGACCTACAACATTTTCCCATGCATGGTTGGCTTGGAAAAATGAATTTATCACCACAAGCTTGATAATTTCATGGTGAGATAAGTAATATTGTGGCCACTAGGCTCTCTAAACACTGTGAGGCATGTTTTTTCGGCACTTCCAGATAAAGAATGGCATATTCATGATCTCACGATCACTGAGATGGTGCAAAAACTTTAGGTGATACCAAAATATGATGCCATGGTGCCCTTCACACATGAAATAATTCTAGACATAATAGGCTACCATTTCCCAAAGGGGACTTAACGAATTTCTATCGAATCTATTGCCCAACCTTGTTAGCTCTTCCCCCGCCTGCAAAAACTCATCTTTTATAGTGTGCAACGATTTTTTCCAGGAGAACCATCGTTCCCTCTCGTGGAAACCCTTTCATTGTTCCAATTACTTCCTTGCTGAACTCAATTTGGATTCCTTGAACTTGTGCTCTTTCCTCCCTCAATATCTATATGAACTCAAGGTTTATTTCATCGTTATACCCCTCGATACATTCAATATACCCTACCCATCCTATGTCTTGAAAAATCCTCCAAAACTCTTCATCTAGTTTGAACAGTCCTTCGTTTAGTTATCGATAGATAAGTGAGCCACCCATTGCTATTACCCTTACTCTGTTGATCCCACTATATTAGTTGCAGAGGTATTGAAGCACTCTATGAGGATAAAATGGTTGAGATTATGACTTCACCATCTCTCCAAAAAGGTAAGTTGGTGAGGTTGATGGAATAATTATGGCTATTACCACAAATTTAGTAATGGTGGTGAGAAATCATGCATTCTTTATGGGGATTGGTGGACGGGCAGGTCATTCTTACAGATATTAACTATCATCCAACATATCATGTGGGTTAATAATGATTACATGGGGTGAATTAGTCAGGTAGGCCAACTCATCATAAATGCCACTTAAGTGATATGCCAAGTGAAAAGAGGAGTGCATACCTTTTCGTACTTACCTCGCATGTCATGTGTGGTTCCACATTGTTCAATCATTGTCATGAGTCAATCTGTCATGCTATTGGTTGATGTCATGTCCACCTTAGTCATATTCGTGACCTATCATCCTCACATTATTTCTTTTGGTAAGTTTTATATTGATGATGTTATGTTGTCGGGTGGTATTGTGGGATATTATGTCCACATCTGTCGTATTTGTGTATCAAGTTTTCCGGTGAGGATGTCTTGATGTTAAGTTGTATTGCTAGAAATAAAATATCACGGAGAAATAAAATAAAACAAATGTGGAAATAGAACACATAATATACACAATACAATAGAGACATAGAGATACGTGGTTCACCCACTGTGGGCTACGTCCACCAGATAAATTGCCAGGTCCTTCCTTTATTACTATCCAACAAATAAAGGGATACAACCTACAACATACCCATTTGTTGTTCCCACACAATAGCGTCCCAATTTTCTTTTCTTATCCCATCTCCAAGACAAGAAACACCCCCCCACCTCAATTCTTCCAACCAGAACCCTCTCCTTATCATTTACAGTTCCTCCTCAAATCGCTTCTACTTGAAAATCCGCACTTCGGCAAGTCCCTTGATCATGTGCTGACACATAGTGTACTGACGCACGTATCATGAATTCCACCCCCACATTAGCAAGCCAATGGTTCCTTTGCCAATACACAAGCCAACTCCCTTTAAACTTGGCTAACGTGCTATCACGCTTCCACCAAACCTCACTGACACACATCTTCAATGTTGGTGAATTTTTCATGATCAATGTTGTCTCACCGATATTGGTCATATTATTATATTCATCGTGTGCATGCCTTTCACCAATTGAATACCTTCTACTCTTGTTGTTGCATCAGATAATAGCGACGCTCCCTCCCTTCACTTCATTACAATGCTTATCGATGAAGTTCACCTCTTCTTACCCAATGTGCTACCTGTTGATGAGTTTCCTCCTCCTATCGCAAATGTGTCAGCGGAAGGATGTCGATCCCTCATCGTCATCAAGGGAAATCTACTTCCTCTCGCCAACACTAATCAGGTCAGCATAACCCACTTTTTCTTTGAGGCTCATCTCGTTCCTCTCCCAACTCAGATCCCTTCTTCTTGCGTTCATTAGTCAATATCCTTATATTCCAATGACTAAAATTTCCACACCTATCTAGACAATTGGTCAATAATTTCCTACTCACTTGATTCACTTCAGATCATAGTCATAATCAAGTTTTAATGTCCCTAACGACTTTCTTGGTGCACATGGTAGTAGATTGACTTCTTTGTGTTTCCAAACATTATGAATAAATATTCATTTTGGAAGCCTCTCCTAGTATCATATGGGTTAATCACAACACCTACAGGTCTTTGATTGGTTCTGAAACGCACTTTGGGAGAAATTTGGTCCTTTCATCTCTTAGACAATATTAAGCGCATTGGACCTCAATTGGCATTTTTGGTGGATTTATAACTTTGTGCTATTAATGCATAACCTCGGTCTTAATGGGCGGATCAGGAACCTGTACATCATAGATGACCCAACAACTGATGAAATTAGATTTGGGTGAAGCAACAAGGAATGCGGGACTCACAATTTCATTAAAAAACGCCTTTGGGCACAATTTTTCAGCGTCCGTCAAAGTGAAATTTTCATCCCTGAAATAGGCCAATTGTATTATTCTCTCTATTACGATTCCAATGAAACCGACGAATCAAATTCCTAGGCCCGAAATTTACAAAACGATCACCAAGGATTTCTAGCCTAGTTAACCTCGACAACCATGACATCGATATAATACTTGAATGGCATATCTAGTTGTCTCACTAAAATCATCTCGTTGTGCTCTCTGCATCGCAAAAAATGACACCCCAATCCGACGTAGAAATAAGTTATGAGCTTTCAACATTAAAACCTCCTTCAACACAAGGTTACTGGTTAGTATCCTTCATTTTGTATCCACATGCAAAAAAAAATTCTCATTTAATAAAATAAAATTTATTCCATTTCAAAACGATTTAATTTAAATTGATTTAAATCCAAAATTTGAATTCATTCGACTTTAGAGGATTTCAAATTATTAAAATAATTAAAATATAAAAAAAAATTAAAACATTACAAAAGAACTAAATTAGATGATGAGTTAGCATGAGAGCGCATGAGGTAAGGTTTAAAGAAATATATGGTTTTAGGTGGAGGGGTAGGAGCCCATGGCCCACATGCCCCTCCATGTTTCATTTTTTTGTCTTGAAACAAGTGCGACCCCACCTCTAAACAAAGTACTTAAACATTGCTTATGCACCTACAACAATATGTTCCCATCTTGATAGTGCTCGGAAGAGTTATTACTAAGTATCTTGATAATGCTCCAAAGAGTTATTACCAAGTTTCATGATAGTGCTCGGAAGAGTTAACAACAAGTTCCCCGATAGTGCTTGGAAGAGTTAACAACAAATCCTCCAAACATACTTGGCATATTTAATTACGCTGAAAAGTATATACTTATTGAAGGTGGACACAATTAATCACTTTTTAATTTAAAATTATAATCTAATGGCTAACAATTGAAAATGCTGACTCCCAAATCAATGAATATGATTTACTCTTCATAACTTCCTTGTATTTTTTAATGCATCAGTTAACATGTTTACTTTTTATCATTTACCTAATCATATTAAGAAATCACTGTACCACCATATGATTACCACGTTTAACTGATTAACCTTTGAAATTATCACATTTAAGATAAACTTTTAGATTTTCTCAACTCTATGTACGTTTCAGCTGTGTTTCAATTCACTAGAGCACTGTCCATTATCAACGCTATGTGCATTTCAGCTGTCCATATGTTTTAATTCACCAGAATGCTGTCCGTTATTTGACTTTCACCAACAGCAACACCAGCCACTTTACGGCTGTGCTAATACTAACTCTATCGATCTATGTGGAGAACTTATGTTAATGAGTGTCGATTTCAAAAGGATTAAAGTTACAATGGTGTTGAAGGTAGGTGACGCATGGCAGATGGCCATGAAGCTCATCCACTAATTCCATCCTTTTAGATGACACGTTTTTAAAGTGTGTTAAGTGTTATGTTTTTAACACGTCTTTAAAGTGTGTTATGTTTTTAAAAGTGATATAAAGGTATTTTATTTTAATTTTTCTTTTTATTTATTTATAACTTCTAAGTAGCTTTCGAGTTTCTACTCGTTCAGAACGCGCCTCTGAAGCAAACGGAAAGGGCCTAAATGGCAGTACCACTTTGGAATTCGTCCCTGGAAAACAGCTAGCCAAGCCGAGATGTAAAGATTCTTTTGTAAACTTCTTGAATTTGTCTCGCAGTTTTATTTTCAGATCGGCCTGTACAATATGCCGTTTTTCCATAAATTCGTCTTCGGTTCTTGTTTTGATAGAATGTTTTGGCTGATTTTGTGTCTATTTTTTATGAATGCAACAATGCAAGATCTGTAGTGGATAAAACCGTAGATGATGCAAAAGGTGCTTTCGTCGATCGGGCTTTCAGAAGATAAGAAAACCGATTTCGCTCATGTCAATAATCAGGCCAAAGGTTTTAATGGATGTTCTGTGGCATCAAGTCACGCGGAAATGATGGAATTATTTCCCGTAAGCAAGGGTTTCGGTTCAAACCCTAGAGTTGCAGAAAAAATATCACCGTGCGTTTCGCAATCAGCCAAACTGATTCGGTTTCGAGGTATTTTCATCTCCAGACATTTGTAAATTGATCAATTTTGTGAATTCTTGATAACTGAGAGAGATTAAATGTTGGATAAGCTTAACTTTGTGTGTTTTGCACTATTTGCAATAGATCGGTTCCAGCAAAAGCTCCGGAGCAGCAGTCCACAGATCAACTCGCTATTTTTTATAACGGAATGGTGAATGTCTACAATGTGCCGGCTGAGAAGGTATTATTTCGATCCGAGTGACACAATTAATGCATTAACATCAAATTTTATGTATTTGTTTTGACAAAACGTTTGCATCTTTAGTCCTTTTGGCGTTATTTAATTTCTCAGAGACTCATTTGGTCATTTTCGTGGCAGGCTGAAGCGATTATGAGGTTTGCCGGCCATAATAGCTCGAATAAGTCAAGAACACCTAAGATTAACAGTTGTAAAATCAAACAGATATTGAAACCGCTGCCTTCCAAGCCTACATCGAACGCTAACAATGAAGATCAACCTGAAAGACATCCAGTAGGTCAGACGTGGATCGTAGATGTTTTATATTGAAAAATGTGGCTGATACTACTGGAAAAGATAGAAAAAGGATTTTAGGATAGGAAATTGTTTTTAACATTGTTTCTTGTTTCGCACGCAGGCCTGGAAATTGTCAAGAAATTATCTGAGCAACGCTGCCTCCAAAAGTGAAAGGAGAGGCAAGCAAACTTTAGATCATTAACATAGATTTTGTATATTCAGAAGATTGAATAGGAAATCCAACGAATAAATCATTTACCAATCATTATTTTTAGTGTAAATTTAGATGATTGAGTAGGCAAACGTGTATTAAAGCGATGAAGTGTTTTGGTGCAGAATCAATAGCGTGGCTCCTTACACCATGATGAACACGGCGACATTGCCTTCGAAAGCGTGGAAAGATTCAGAAGATCAGATCATCCTCTCCTTGGCTTGTCCATCACGATGATTTTTAAATGGGTGGATGCTATCGACTATTAATGCCATCACACGACATTTTCTTTCTTTTAACCGAATTGTTTTCATCGACCTTTAAACTGAGCGAATTCCACCGTGACAAGCGAAGCTTATGGGCAGCAGAAGAAAGTACATCTTGTAATGGCAGTTTTGACTCTACCCTCACATTGTTGGGGTTGGTAGCCTGAAGTTGCTGAGCGATTACTCTATTTCGCAGTATTCATTCTGCACCGCACAAATTATATGTTACATAAATATTTAATATTTATTTTTGCCAATTTTATTTAACACTTTTTTGAACCCTTTCATTCACTTTTCGAAATGTGTGGATTCTGGACTCCGTATTTAGGTTGATTAATAAAAGTTTTGTATAATCATTCTAATATATCTCAATGCTTAATATATCTAATATATCATATCTCAATGCTTAATATATCTAATATATCTGGGTTTATTCACTTTTCGAAATGTGTGGATTCTGGACTCCGTATTTAGGTTGATTAATAAAAGTTTTGTATAATCATTCTAATATATCTCAATGCTTAATATATCTAATATATCATATCTCAATGCTTAATATATCTAATATATCTGGGTTTAGGTGAATCTATGCTATTTTTTTAATTATTTTTTAACAAAGTAAGAGATATAAGAGGTGATATACGTTTTTCCCCTCCCAGATTGTAGAACGCATAGCTTCTCTTGACCGAATAACCTAACAATAATATTGAATAAAAATCTCAGGTCTCAGGTCTCTTCATGAAAGTAAAATACAGGTCTTAATACATCCCTTTGATGATAAATACCATTCCATAAAATATCGTAAAACCCAACCCTACTAAGAAAAAGGATTGACCTTTCAAGATCTAAAGACTTTTACCTTAGAAGGACAGGACCTTACTGCCCAACTGAAAAGTCTTAGATAAATTTTAAAAGTATACGGGAAAATACGATTCACTACAAGTACATAGCCATGCCACCATGACACAAGATAAATACCATAATATCTAAAATGCCCTTCAAAGAAATGAAGGATTTACCTTTCAAGACCTTAACACTTAACACCTTACTACCCAACTGAAAGGTCTTATGAGAAAATTTTAAAATAGATAGGAAAATTATGATTCACTACATGTACACAGACATGCAGCCATGACACAAGATCGAACATAACATAATTTCTATAAACCATGAAAAGAGAAGCTTATAGACACTATTGGTTGAAGAGCTTCATCACTAGAAGACGTGAAGTTAATCGAACTTCCAACTATTATGATATCGTATTTATACAAATATTTTAAATATATATGAGTTAGGGACTAGCTGCTTTGTAATTATTTCTCTAGTTAAAGTACCATTCATTTTTCTAATAAAATTTATAAAACTAAAAACCATGCTACAACATAATACATAATTATTTGAGATATACCATATTTGTGTTAATTTAAACCATACTATAATACAATTATTTGAGATACCACATATAAGTAGATACGATGTGACTAATGATAATTTTTATATTTAGAAAATAAAAACTAAATTATAATCCATACACATTTTTTATTTATAATTTTTTTATTTATCAAATCAAAACTCAATTATAACCCATACAATTTTTTAAGAAATAGTAAAAGGAATGTTATATAGTAAGATAATTTTTGTTGAATAGAAAATTATAGATAATAAGACTAAGTTGATAATTATATTATGAATTTTAGTTTTAAAATAAATGTATTATTTATATCTATTATTTTTTTTAAATAAATTTGAGAAGAATTAATTATTTAATTAAAAATCTTTAAATTTAATTTTTTTCCAATTTTTTTTTTTATAATTTATAATAATTAATAATATAAATGTTAAATTATAAAATACTTTAATAAAATTTGTGTCAAAGATACATAAGAATAATGATGTATTAAGATGAGGCATAAACAATGTTGTTGAAAAATTAACTTCTTCGATATATTTTTAGACTAAACCAATTATTATCTTAATAATTAAAAATTATGATTTTAATTTTTTTTTTTCTATAGAAAAAGAATATATATATTGTTGAATTGGATGAATAAGACATTTTTCACAAAACAAAGCATGCAAAAACATTGTCGAGAATGAAAGCCATACAAATATAAAGAGGGATATGTTATTAATAAGGAAATTCATGTCATATTGTTTGGAATTTTATGTAACAAGAAATTAAAGGGATATGTTAATAATAAGGAAATCCATGTCATATTGTTTGGTATTGTAGAATTCATGTAATAATCTTTGTTGAGGGGACAAAGAAGAAATAGAGAAGCAATATTGCTATTTATGATTAATATATTGTTATTGTTGATGCCTGTTGATATTTTCATTGAATCCTTAAATCAAGTTGATAAGGAAAACATTCTAGACCTACTAAACATTAGGTTAATTAATGCTTAGGATGAATGATTTCTTAGTTGAGTTAGTCGCTCCATATCAATATTTCTACATTCAATTTGAAGATGAAATAATTTAATAGAGTGATATGGATAATAATCTAGATTCATGCCACCTTCAATGTGAGGACACATAGAATTAATAAAAACTTCATCAACATGCATTAAAATAGATGTAATAAATAGTTTAAGTTCATAACATATAGTTTTATTAATATGATTCTATTTTTTTATTTTTTATTCTTTAACAAAGTTGTTTGAAGAATTTGTATTAAAGAGGAGAGAGTGGTTNTATATATATATATATATATATATATATATATATATATATATATATATATATATATATATATATATATATATATATATATATATATTTATTGAAAATAATAAGATAAACAAATAGTTGCGATGATTAAAAGTTGTGATATAATACAACAATACTTTAGTATATGATTTTACAAATAAACAAATGTTTTGTAGTGGCTTCACATGTAGGTATATAATATGTTTACGAATTTGAAAAGTCGATATAAAAAGATGAATGAAAGATTAATATTTTAATTTTTTAACAACATGTATACCCATACGGAGATGAATAAGCTTTTCAAAGAATAAATTTTCAATTATTCTTATATCTCCTTTGTCCTATATGCTGCATCCTTTAAAGTTTGAAAATTCTATCCTTTAAAGTTTGAAAATTCAAATTT
This sequence comes from Picea engelmannii, assembly GCA_009831015.1. Taxonomy (NCBI): domain Eukaryota; kingdom Viridiplantae; phylum Streptophyta; class Pinopsida; order Pinales; family Pinaceae; genus Picea; species Picea engelmannii. Next base: position 29,987 of record ML785894.1, on the reverse strand, counting down.
AATTAAAATAGTTTATAAGTTTGTGGTGTTAAAGAATTAATAAAATTGAAAGAGTACAAAGAGTGTCATAGTGACTTGATCATAAATTATTTAAGTGAAGATAAGTCATAAGATTCTAGTAGGCTTATATGAATCTTTTTAATGATATGCATTATCTTAATTGTATTAGTTTTTGTTAAGCTAAACACGCATACAATGTAACATATGATTGAATGGATTGTAAATGAGTGTCGTAGTGATTTGATCATATATTATTTAAATGAAGATAAGTCATAAGACTCTAGTAGGTCTATATGAATCTTTTTAATGATATGCATTACCTTAATTGTGTTAGTTTTTGTTAAGCTAAACACTCATACAATGTAACATATGATTGAATGGATTGTAAATTTGTTGATGGTGTGTAAACATATATAATTATAATTGGCTAGATTACCATTTTCTTTGATCCAAGTGTTAAAGCCAAAAAATTATACAATGTAAGATATAAACAAATGAATTGTAAATTTGTTGATGGTGTGTACACTTAGGTTGGTTAGATTGACCCTTTCTTTGATCCATATTGAAAGGCAATGTCATTTGCAATTCGATTTAAAAATGAAGATATCATATGTAATGGATAAAGAATGACAGTGATAATTAGTTTAAAGAAGAGGACATCTTCAATTTAAATCTATATCAAATCAATAATCTTTCAACATGCTAAAAGATTCTAATTAGCTATGCCAAATAAAGTTGAATTATGTCATAATTGTATCTCCTCAAATTCACTAGATAAACACAAATAAATAGAGATATCACAAGTTACTCAAACTTATATATGTACATATATATATATGGGATCATATGAGTTTGGTAATGAATGCTTTTATAATGAGACCATAAATGGATGGTAGTGTCGCTTTAAGGAAGATTACTTAATGCTTTTATATGTGGAGTCTACATTTAAATGGTTGGTCCGACTAATGTGTACTATTTATGATCATAAGAAAGAAACATGTGATTGAAATGATTGAGCTGATGAAATTATTTATTGATGTTGAATGAATTCTAGTATCTTTTTAATTCAACAAAGTTTGTTAATGCTTTCTCAGATTTAAATATTGATCCCTGGTTACAAGTTTCATTTGAAGAAGAGAGCACTCAAAATTTAATATCTTAGTTCATCAAATTATTGTCTATTTTTTAAATTGCAATGTATTGTATAGACATTTCTCACATTTACTTTATTTACATGATTTACACAAACTAATAATCTAGGCTCACATGAGTTATATATTATGTATACTTTGTTAAGATAGGAGTATTAAAAAAACTCCACTGAAATTAAGTAATAATGTTTGAGAGATTTTGTAATGTTGCAAATGTGGCCTTCACCATGATTAAAGAACTTATGTTATAGAGTTGTATAAATATATAGGGGTGAAATCATGAAGGTGGGTTACACTTTTGCTTGTTTTATGACAAAAAAAATTGTATTTTCACAAGTTATTCAACTTCCGACATATAAAAGTATTTTTTTTATTTAGAATTTCACTTTACAGTAAAAACAAAACTTGT
>ML785894.1:0-10778 GCA_009831015.1 Picea engelmannii | reverse complement strand
CAGCAAGTCTGTTAAATTCTGAAAGGTCTTGTTGTACTTTGGTGCTCCAAGATCATTGAATGTGTGTAAAAAGGTCATTTTGTAAGATCGATTACTGAATGTTTCAGTATCGAGACTATTCTTCGGGGTAGTTTAGAATCTTTGATCCTACAAATGCTTTAATGATGGTCTGAAGCGTTTATGCTTTAAATGAGTTGAATGGTAAGCTCGAAGAAGAGGCAGAGAAAGAGCGCAGTCTGGAGGCATCAGAGTGGGTGTAGGAGCTGATGAAGGCCAGACAGACGAAAGTTAAAGTGTTGTAATTTTTTGTAATTGTGATTAAGTATTGTAATTTGTAAAGTAAGCATTAAGGGAGGGTGTTGGAATAATGCTTAGTTTAGAAGACTAGATTGGGTTGGTTGAAGATTTGTAGGAGTTGTTGAGATATTCTCTCAACCTCCATAGCTATGTTTGGGGTAAGTTGAATCTGAGTTCAACTATATATGTATGTATGTATGTGTGCAATATCATAAGGTAATTGTGTGTTATTCCTGTGTGCCTCTGCTCTCATGGATTTCAACACTAAGAAAGGAAGAATTGACCTTTCAAGATCTAAAGACTTTTACATTAGAAGGACAAGACCTTACTGCCCAACTGAAAAGTCTTAGATAAATTTTAAAAGTATACGGGAAAATACTATTCACTACAAGTACATAGACATGCCACCATGACACAAGATTGAACATAACTATAAAATACCATTCTATCTAACATGCCCCTCAAAGATATGAAGGATTTACCTTTCAAGACCTTAACATTTAACACCTTACTATCCAACTAAAAAGTCTTATGAGAAATTTTTAAAATAGATAGGAAAATTATGATTCACTACATGTACACAGACATGCCACCATGACACAAAATCGAACATAACATAATTTCTATAAACCATGAAAATAGAAGCTTATAGACACTATTGGTTGAAGAGCTTCATCACTAGAAGTTAATCGAACTTCGAACTACTATGACATTGCATTTATACAAATAATCGAACTTTTTCCTTGTAAAGTACCATTCATTTTTCGAATAAGATTTATAACTATTTCCCTTGTTAAAATACCATTCATTTTTCAATAAAATTTATAGAAACTAAAAACCATACTACAACACAATTCATTTTTCGAATAAGATTTATAACTATTTCCCTACAACACAATTCATTTTTCGAATAAGATTTATAGAAACTAAAAACCATACTACAACACAATTATTTGAGATATATCATATTTGTGTTGATTTAAACCATACTATAATACAATTATTTGAGATACCACATATAAGTAGATACGATATGACTAATGATACCAAATCCGGGTTTGATTCATTGCTTTCAATGAATGTTTGTGAGACAAATTTGAATCACTCTTAATAATGGAATGGGTAACATAATAATTCATCATTTTTTCTTAAAAAAAATTATATTAAAAGTATTTGAAATTTTATGTACTCTTGAAATGTTTATAATTTTTATATTTAGAAAATAAAAACTAAATTATAACCTATACACATTTTCTATTTATCAAATCAAAATTCAATTATAACCAATACAATTTTTTTAAGAAATAGTAAAAAGAATGTTATAAGATAATTTTTGTTAAATAGAAAATTATAAATAATAAGGCTAAGTTGATAATTATATTATGAATTTTAGTTTTAAAAAAATGCATTACTTATACCTATTATTTTTTTTAAATAAATTTGAGAAGAATTATTTATTTAATTAAAAACTTTAACTTTGATTTTTTTCCAAAAAATATTTTTATAATTTATGATAATTAATAATATAAATGTTAAATTATAAAATACTTTAATAAAATTTGTGTTACAGATGACATAAGAATAATGATGTATTAAGATAAGGCATAAACAATGTTGTTGAAAAATTAACTCTTTCAATATATTTTTAGACTAAGCCAATTACTATCTCAATAATTAAAAATTATGATTTTAATTTTTTTTTCTATAGAAAAAAAATGCATATGTTATTGAATTGGATGAATAAGTCATTTTTCACAAAACAAAGCATGCAAAAACATTGTCAAAAATCAAAGCCATACAAATATAAAGAGGTATACAAATATAAAGAGGGATAGGTTATTAATAAGGAAATCCATGTCATACAAATATAAAGAGGGATAGGTTATTAATAAGGAAATCCATGTCATATTGTTTGGAATTTTATGTATCAAGAAATGAGAGGGATATGTTAATAATAAGGAAATCCATGTCATATTGCTTGGTATTGTAGAATTCATGTAATAATCTTTGTTGAGGGGACAAAGAAGAAATAGAGAAGTAATATTGTTATTTATGATTAATATATTGTTATTGTTGATGCGAGTTGATATTTTCATTGAATCTTTAAATCAAGTTGATAAGGAAAACATTCTAGACCTACTAAACATTAGGTTAATTAATGCTTAGGATGAATGATTTCTAAGTTGAGTTAGTCACTCCATATCAATATTTCTACATTCAATTTGAAGATGAAATAATTTAATAGAGTGATATGGATAATAATCTAGATTCATGCCACCTTCAATGTGAGGACACATAGAATTAATAAAAACTTCATCAACATGCATTAGAATAGATGTAATAAATAGTTTAAGTTGGTAACATATAGTTTTATTAATATGATTCTATCTTTTTTGTTTTTTATTCTTTACAGAAGTTGTTTGAAGAATTTGTATTAAAGAGGAGAGAGTAGTTATATATATATATATATATATATATATATATATATATATATATATATAAAATAATAAGATAAACAAATAATTGTGATAATTAAAAGTTGTGATATAATACAACAATCACTTTAGTATATGATTTTACAAATAAACAAATGTTTTGTAGTGGCTTCACATGTAGGTATATAATATGTTTACTAACTTGAAAAACCAATATAAGAAGATGAAATGAAAGATTAATATTTTAATTTTTTAACATGTATATCCATACAGGGATTAATAAGATTTTCAAATAATAAATTTTCAATTATTCTTATATCTCCTTTGTCCTATATGCTTGCATCCTTTAAAGTTTGAAAATTCAAATTTAATAAAAATAGTTTATAAGTTTGTGGTGTTAAAGAATTAATAAAATTGAAAGAGTACAAAGAGTGTCTTAGTGACTTGATCATAAATTATTTAAGTGAAGATAAGTCATAAGATTCTAGTAGGTCTATATGAATCTTTTTAATGATATGCATTACCTTAATTGTGTTAGTTTTTGTTAAGCTAAACACTCATACAATGTAACCTATGATTGAATGGATTGTAAATGATTGTTGTAGTGATTTGATGATAAATTATTTAAATGAAGATAATTCATAAGACTCTAGTAGGTCTATATGAATCTTTTTAATGATATGCATTACCTTAATTGTGTTAGTTTTTGTTAATCTAAACACTCATACAATGTAACATATGATTGAATGGATTGTAAATTTGTTGGTGGTGTGTAAACATATATAATTATAGTTGTCTAGATTACCCTTTTCTTTGATCCAAGTGTTAAATCCAAACAATTATACAATGTAAGATATAAATAAATGATTTGTAACTTTGTTGATGGTGTGTACATTTAGGTTGGTTAGATTGACCCTTTCTTTGTTCCATATTGAAAGGCAATGTCATTTGCAATTCGATTTAAAAATGAAGATATCATATGTAATGGATAAAGAATGACATTGATAATTAGTTTAAAGAAGAGGACATCTCCAATTTAAAGCTATATCAAATCAATAATCTTTCAGATTCTAAGTAGCTATGCCAGATAAAGTTGAATTATGTCACAATTGTATCTCCTCAAATTCACTAGATAAACAAAAATAAATAGAGATATCACAAATTACTCAAACTTATATATGTAGATATATATGAGATCATATGAGTTTGGTAATGAATGCTTTTATAATGAGACGATAAATGGATGGTAGTGTCGCTTTAAGGAAGATTACTTAATTCTTTTATATGTGGAGTCTCCATTTCAATGGTTGGTCCAATTAATGTGTACTATTTATGATCATAAGAAAGAAACATGTGATTGAAAAGATTGAGATGATGAAATTATTTATTGATGTTGAATGAATTCTAGTATCTTTTTAATTCAACAAAGTTTGTTAATTCTTTCTCAGATTTAAATATTGATACTTGGTTACAAGTTTCATTTGAAGAAGAGAGCACTCAAAATTTAATATCTTAGTTCATCAAATTATTGTCTATTTTTAAAATCGTAATGTATTGTATAAACATTTCTCACATTTACTTTATTTACATGATTTACACAAACTAATAATCTAGGCTCACATGAGTTATATATTATGTATACTTTGTTAAGATAGGAGTATTAAAAAAATATCCACTAAAATTAAGTAATAATGTTTGAGAGATTTTGTAATGTTTCAAATGTGGCCTTCACTGTGATTAAATAACTTATGTTATAGAGTTGTATAAATATATAGAAGTTTCGAATATGGAGAAAATGAACCCAATTTTCCAATAAAAGACATTTAGTTCACAATAGTTTGGGATCTAGGTTAAGTTGTGTAAATATTGAGCTATGTGTCTTGTTTAGTTCACAATTGTTTGGGATCTAAGTTAAGATGTGTAAATATTGAGCTATGCATTTCATAGTTGTGGTTAAAATTGGTCAAGAAAGGGTGAATGTGGATTAATCTTAACATATTGTTATGATATTCTATGCTATTTTTTTTCTTTGTAATGTATTCCTCATTTCCTTAGAAAATTCACTTAGGATAAATGAGATTTTAGGTTATTTGTCTCTATTTTTTCCCTCATAATGCATTTGTCATTTCTAAACCACTCAACACTTCTCCTCATCCCAAGGATGGTACCAAAGCTTTGTCATGTCACTCATAGGAATAGAACTTGGGCAGGGAGGATAACACTCCATCACATAACTACTCAAGCTAAACTCAATTGACAAATTTATCTTTATTATTAAGTCAATAATACTCTTATCTATATCTCTTAATTATTTTTTTTTAAGTAAAAAAGGAGGATCATGTTATATTAGAGTTGCATGTTTACAGAGTCTTGTTGAAATTCCAGTTGTCCCGCCTACAAAAAGGAAACCGAGACAACTCGCCATACGATGTCACTTTTTTTCAAACAAACAAAATATTACCAGGCTGTCGTCCTGCCCGGAGGAAACCAGGACGCATGGACGCATTAGATTCAGTCCATTCTTTAACTTCCTACATATAGCATTACTATAGTCTAACTGAACTAAAGCTCTAGTTTGAAACAAAAGAAAATTTCTAACTATGAACATTCACAAGACCTTTTCACCAGTAGTCTTGTCAGCTTCACCCTTCTTTCGCCATCAGGCTGGAATCGCGTAGGCTTGCACACACGTAGGGCACTATCGACCTGGGGATGTACTGGAGTGAGCTGCGTACATCATGTCAAGGCGATGGTTGATTTGAATGGCCCTGAAGATTTGGTCCTCCACCATGCTTCGCGTTTCGAAGAGTAGTTCTAGGTAGCCTGGGTTGATGAGTGGAGGCTGGTCCTACCATTCCTTCTGAGCAGAGGAGAGGAGAGTTGGCCTCTGTGCATAAGTTTCCTCTGTGCCTTCATTGGCTCTGCTAACTTGGTGTGTTGGTTGCATGTCCTGCTGTGTCGCTTCCTCTGGAGGTGCTCCGCTTGTTGGGTTAGCCTTCTCGTCTGCATTGTCCGAAAACTCTTCCTTAACGTAGAAAATTGTGAAATCCTATGGCTAGTCATCTTCCCTGGGACTGTGTGAGATCCCTGGAGTAGGAAGCTTGGCATAGTTCCCGAAATCAGTGGGGGGATTCCAATTGTCCAGGACAGTGAAAGGAGATGTTCTGGATAATCCTGGATGGGTTTATCGGGCACAATCTCCTCCAAGTACGCCATGGGAGGTGTTCCAGGTCTCCCAGGCTTCCTGGTTCTCCGAACGGATGCCAGAGCCAACGCTTTTTCGAAATTCTTCTACCGCTTCCCGCGGGAGTCGAAAGCATACCACGCCGTGCCTCTGCGAGGCCGCCCTCGTGCTCTTGGCATGTGGAGGAGCCGAGCTATGGCCGAAATGTTGACTAGAAGGTTATCCCTACTCCAACACTCCGGAGGTTCATCTTTTGGCCATTCAATTTGCAAATGCATTGCATATCGGTCCAGGCAACTGATAAGGGTGAGGGTGACTGTGACAGATCTGGCCATTAAGGCTATGTTCTTAGTGCGTTGGTGTGTCGTCCTCTTCGCTCACTTGAGAGGCCTCGTCCATTGGTTATGGCTGCGCGGGCTCCCTCCCATCTTTAATGGTGAGGAGATGGGAGCCGGTGGCCATTATTTATGGTGTTGCCCGACTTGTTTCCACTTATCCTTCCTTCTCGACGTGGCACCCCATCCAAAGGTATCTATATCTCTTAATTAGTATTATGTCCACAATTGATTTTAATATAAAGTAATGATATTTTAATTTTTAATAATTATTTATCTCTTTTATTAAATTAATAATATTTTTATTTATCTCCATTATATCTATATTATTAATCTTAATAAAAAACAATATTCTATTTTTCTTTTAATAATATACATAAATAACTAACTTGCGTAAAGGAGAAACTCAACATCTGATTATCTGTAAACAAGTCTTAAACTTATTTTAAAGATATTATAAAAGTTACAATATTTCAAATTAATAAATAAGAGAATGAAGTGTAAACTTATTTTAAAATATCATTAAAGTATATTATTTCAAATTAATACAATTTAAGAAAAGTAAGATCATGTAGGAATAAAAGTTATATTATTTCACATTAATAAATAAAAAAGTAAAATTATATAGTGATTTAGAATGGAATATTTTCCAAATAATTTTTTATTTTTTATTTTTTTTTTAATTTATAAAACTTGATATAAAGTAACCATATAAACATTTTTTAAATTTCAAAGTTTAAAGTTGTGAGCACTAAACTTTTATAAGATTGAAACTTTGGTTTCCTCATACAAAATGCACTCAAGACCATTCACATTCAACTAACAAAGAGTGGACAAATATTTATAAGTTGATAGGGATTGGTATGTAAAATTTGACAATTATCTGAAAGAGGTCAATTTCAAAAAAATGAGGTTGAAGACAAGTTGATGGTGATGATTTATATATGAATGATTTGATAATTATCACTAGAAACAATGACAAAATCATTGATTAGGATAAATATAGGTTGAAACACAGATTTGAAATCACAAACCTTAAGACTTCTTTGAGTTTATATTCATATAGAATAATGAAACTGCAAAATTTTCATATCACAAGCCAAATGTGCTACAAAACTATTGAATTCATTCAATATGGAGGATTACGACATTGTAGTTATGCATACAAAATAAGGGTGTAAAGTATCTAATAAAATATTAGGTGAAGTTGTGGATGCAACTTTTTATTTTTTTTCTCGACAAAATGCACATCTTAAGGAAACCTATCGAGGATGGTACCCAGGGTTAACTAGTTAATTTCATATTTGAAAACCTAACCTAGCATGGACATTGAGTGAGGTCCATAATAATCCAATGGAATCTTCATATACAATGCCTTTGTTTGCTTCCTTTTTAGAAATTTCAATGCATGTGTAGGGGAAGCTTCTTTCCATTGGTCTCCTCAAGCCATCTTAGTCTCGGGATTTGTTGGTTGGTCATCCAAAAGGACAAAAATAGACAGGGAAACTCGACAAGAAACAAAAGAAGTCCAAGAAGAAGTCATAGAAAGATCAGACATAGTCGTCATTTACCCCAAAACAGACTCCAACTCCTTTTATTCAAAGGAAAATTCTTAAAAGAAGGATAGGCCAACTTGCAATTACTACAAGAAGGTTTGTCATGAGGAAAATTATTGTCATAAGATGCAGATCGATGAGTTAAAGCATCTTCTGAAAAAGAAAAACATTAATCTTCCTTCTTCACAACAATCCTCTACTCCTTTTTCCAAATCAGGAAAAGGGAAAGCAACTGCACTTATTTCTAATGCATCTTCTCATCAATAGTGGATTCTTGACTTAGGAGCATCACATCACATGGGTTCCATTAGAGAACAATTTTCTTTGCTAGAGCCTTGTTCAGTGCCCCACATTCTCATTGGGGATGAATCTCCTATAAATTTCATTGTGAAAGGTTTTCTTGATGTTGGCACTAGTACTTTTGAGGATGTCCTCTTTGTGCCTAATCTATCATCCAACCTCCTCTTTTTCTATCAGATTTCCCAAAATGGAAGAAAAGTTGAGATCACTCCATATTCTATCACCATCAAGGAACTTGAAGACAATGCACTTCTTGCAGTTGGTAAGGCTAATCATGAGCTCACTTGTATGCTTTCTCTCATTTTGTAACCAATTCTCATTCTACTACTTTTCTCACACATGCAGATTCTATGAGCAAGTTATGGCATGAGTAGTTTGGCCATCTCAACTTCCACTATCTTTAGCATCTCAATAAGCAAGATATGGTCACAGGCTTTCCTTGGATCAATTTCTTAGATGGAGTTTGTTCGGGTTGTGCCTTGGGAAAGACTCCGGAGGAAAATTTCAACAAAGGGAAGGCTTGGAGGGCTTCAAAAGTCCTTGAGTTGGTTCACAATACGTGGTAGGTCCATTTACATGTTTTTCTTTCAACAAGGCTCGCCACTTGCTCACTTTTATTGATGACTTTTCTAGATACATCTGGGTCTACTTTCATTGGAAAAATGGAGAAGATTTTGACAGATTCTAAGAGTTCAAGGCTCATGTCAAGAAATGATCTATGGGGTACGCTTAATGAGAGGGTATTGATTATTTGAAAACATTTTCACAAATATGCAAGTGGAACACTATGAAAGTTATCATATCAACGGAAGCATAATTTGATTGAAAAATGTATTGCATTGATGTAATTAGTGAGTTTTTAAAAAAGGATTTAACTAAGGAGATATGCATATTTTAACCAAAGGGGTTTGATGAAAAAAATTGTGTAGAAAATATCTAAAACAATAATCAAGGCATTGCATGGGTTGAAATATGATCATAGGGATTGACATGCAAAATTAGACAATTATCTGAAAGGGGTCAATTTCAAAAAATGTGAGGTTGAAGACAAGCTGATGGTGATGATTTTATATGTGAATGATTTGATAATTGTCACTAGAAACAATGACAAGATCATTGATTAGGCTAAATATGAGGTTGAAACAAGGATTTGAAATCACAAACCTTAAGACTTCTTTGAGTTTATATTCAGATAGAATAATGAAACTGTAACATTTTGATATCACAAGCCAAATATGCAACAAAACTATTGAATTCATTCAATATGGAGGATTACAACATTGTAGTTATGCATATAAAACAAGGGTGTAAAGTATCATATAAAATATTAGGTGAAGTTGTGGATGAAACATTTTTTCTCTCGACAAAATGAACATTCTAAGGAAACCCATCGAGGAATTCCCCTCATTCCAAGGATGGTACTCATGGTTGACTAGTTAATTGCATATTTGGAAACCTAAGCTAGCATGGACATTGAGTGAGGCCCACAATAATCCAAAGGTCGTCATTCTGGGAAATTGACCCCTCAATCTTTGTCCTGTAATTCAAAGCATGAAACAACTCAAGTCAACCCACCAAGTTGGATGCAAAATGTTATCTCAACAGTTAATCGACAATTTTATTTATTTCACTATAACTAGACTTGGTATTTCATATCTAGTTGAGGTTCTTTTTAGGTTCATGCATTCTTGATTTGATTATGGACTCAAATTTACTTGAAATGACTTATTTCAACTAGTGACTTTTTCATATGCAAAGTGGGATTGGTAGTGTTAATTATAGAAGACATGTACTTTAAAATTGACATTTTTATCATGGTGTAAAAAGCAAGTGACAATAGCACTACTATTGAATAAGAAGAATACATTGTTGTCCATTTAAAACAACCCCAACTTGTGGAATTACATGGTTTCAATTACAATAGGAACTTCTAGATTTGGGTTTTTCATAAACATTTTTATACCATTTTTCATAAAAGATTGATAATCAACATTTTTCATAAAAGATTGATAATCAATGTGCAATGGAACCATCAAAAACTCAATTTTTTATTCTAGGTTAAAGCATATTGAGATAAAAAATCATTTCATCATTAATTTCTCTAGGCAAAAACATTAAAACCATAACTATACAACATATCTCTTCACTAATCCATTGGAAAGAGAAAATTTAACAAGTTCAAAAAGTCTCTTATTATAAGATTCTCAACTCTTATAACAAAGTCACCAATTCTCTAGATTCCCCTTGAGAGCAAAGCCCCATAACATATCTCTTCACTAATCCATTAGAAAGAGAAAATTCAACAAGTTCAAAAAGTCTCTTGTTATAAGATTCTCAACTCTTATAACAAAGTCACCCATTCTCTCAATTCCCCTTGAGAACAAAACCCCATAATCAGGGTAGACATATCTCTTCACTAATCCATTGGAAAGAGTGGAAAGAGAAAATTCAACAAGTTCAAAAAAATCTCTCGTTATAAGATTATCAACTCATAGTTCTCTTGATTGCCCTTGAACAAAGCCCCATAATCATAATCACGACTGACAGTTAACCCATAAACAAAATTTATTAGAAAGTGCTTGATTACTTATTAAAATAATTCCTTTTAATAAAACAGCAAGCCTAAATTACTATCTATGATGTGGCCAATCCAAAACCGAAGGGAAAGAGA
>ML785893.1:497998-511350 GCA_009831015.1 Picea engelmannii | reverse complement strand
GAATTAACTTCATCTCAAGTGTTTTAATCAATTTATCTTTCATATCAATTTGATCTTGTAATTCATGGTTGTACTCTTGCAACTCTTTGATTTCTTGAGAGGCGTTCTGTAAACGCTTTCCTCCTTTACCCATTATTCTTTCACTCGTGCTTGCTTGAAATCGCTCGCTTGAAATCTTCTTTAAACTTTCACGCTCGCTTGAAATTGCTTCACTCAAACTGACTCGCTTGAACTTGCTTCCAAAAACTCACTTTCTTATACTTTCACGCTCGCTTGAAATTGCTTCACTCGAACTGGCTCGCTTGAAATTTTCAACAAGTTGAGGATGTCGGTTACCACCGAAAATGCATCCCAAAGTATTACAATGATTCATTGATTTAAACTACTCATCTTTTTCAATTACGACTCAAAATCATAATGACTCTTTGGTGTCGGGCTCAGCCGAGAATGCACCTGAAAATTACACTACAATTCAACTTGATTTTGATTTCACACTTACAAAGAAAACTATTGCAAGTTTACAATGAATGTGGATTTAATTGATCTTCAAATTGATGATACTTCGACTCCAAGTCACGTCCAATTATCCTTCCATTACAAGCTTGATTTGTGCATTGCTTCAATATTCTTTGTTGCTGCTTGATTACATGTGTTTTGATTGCTTAAACTGGATTGTATGTGCGTCACTGACATTAATTGTGGGTTTATTTCATTTACCTTCTTTGTACTCCGTGTATGTGGGAGAACGTCAAAACTAGATGTAAACTAACTCATAAGACAACCATGAAAATATCATCAACGCACACTACACAATGTGTACCTAAGATCCCCTTATTCAATTTTGGGCGGATCTTGGACACAATCACAAAAAAATGAAGCAATTTTATTTGACCAAATACAATGAGAGGGATCCATCTCTCATGGAATCAACAACTTTAAGGATGTAGCTTTCAAGCTTCTGATGCCTTTTACAAATGTAAGCTTTCACTAAGCCAATTAACACATTTGACTTACAACCTCTCCAAATTTAATTTTTACTCTATTTTTTTTTATTTTTATTTTTTATTTTTTATTTTTTTTAAATCTTATATTCACCAAAACTCTTCTCAGCAAAAATAAAAGAATACTAATGAGTGAACGCAGAATATCTCATCAAAACTAGACGTAAATGCATAGAGCCATCAAAGCATACGAGCACGTGGTCACTGCTCTCAGAAAATCTGGCATCGTGGTCATACTAGACAATCACCGAAAGCAACGGTTTCTTTGGAGACCAGTGCTTCAAACTGAAACCACGGATTCGATGCTTCACCCCACCGACTGGTACAAATACATATAATGTGGAGTCCCCTGTGATAAAAATGGTTGTGGTGTTCGGTCGATTGTGCTCAAAAGAGGTTGTGATATCTCTGCTATCAGGAATGCATGGGATTTGTTTTCTCAAAATTCAATTTTCCCACAACAATTATGCCATGGGGCCATAAATTAGGTATACCATTATAGAAAATAAAATGAAGCACGAGCGTTTTTCAATAAAAACAGATCTGGAAAGTGAAAGGCAATAAAAAATTAACTGTGTTGGCAACCCTAATGCAACTGTAAGCTCGAATAAAAGATCTAGATGACAGATCCAATAAAATGCCTCTGTGTACACAATCGATAACCCTCAGCCCGTGGTTGCTCACCTTTGTTGCCTCCATCCGCTTCACGGATCTGCTCTCTGCCTCCCACAAGCACCGCTCAAAGCCAACTCACGTGGCTTCTGCTCGATCCACATCCCCCATCAAACAATAGCTTCGAGAACCCATCATGAAGTACTGATCAGATGAGAACATTTCACCATTTTCCTTGGCTGCACGCTCTACTAATCACTCGGATGACATGCCCGACCTGCGACCATTGTTTTGGGGCAATCCACACACAGGAAATAAGTGAATGCTTATCTTTGATGACTCTGTCTAGTCACCGGGCTCTGTCTCATCATTAGAATAAGATTTGCAGCGTGATCTCCTCCATTGATCACAGATGGAAAATAGAGGTAGTATTCGAATCTGTTCAAAATGACAAACGATGACAGGGAATGATTCTTCAGCACGCAGCCCAACAAATATACACACTAGGAGATGCGCAACTCTTGTACACGCCCTCAGATTGAAACAACAACGATCTTCATCTCAGATCCTCCTTCACGCAGGCAACAACATCAATCTAGATGCAATTCCTCTGCAATACTCAGCTCTGAATGGATTTGCAGCAGCTCTCTATGATAAATCGACTATACATAGCAGCAACAAATGAAATATGATTTTTTCTTGAATATATGCAGCGTTATATTCCAAAAAGCAGCATTCCACGACTTGGGATTGATGGGGAAATTGTTGTGCTACAACAACCACTGGATATGATGATCATTGAACTCCTTTAACAGCTCCTTGCGCCTCCTTTGATACTCTCCTCGGCCCCCAAATCATTTACACGTTCAGTAATTAAAGAATCCGTCCCAACTAAACAAACTTGACCATACAATTGTTAACACACAAATATGAAAGGAATCATCCATCTAAGCTCTCACATCTTCCTGGCCTTCCCGTGAGGAAATCAGGCCAGCACTACCAGCTCTGATACCAATTGAAGAAATTAAACACAACAACAACAATTGAAAAAATAGAGACAATAACAGAAACATGGCGGAAAAGGCATAATAGCCAACACACACTTATTCACTCCAATATTACATATTTATAGTACAATGGGTGATGCCACCTCATAGAGAGATTTTCTCTAGATCCTAAAATCATGCATTATGACTAGGCTAGGAAATCTTAACTAATTCATTAGTCATCACTTGAGGATATATTACTAATATCCTAAATGAATAATACAAATATAGGTGACAATTTAGACTTAGTGATTGGTAAAGGTAAGCCATAGGCTAACAAGTCGTCTGTGTTCCAGTAGGATGCATACCAGTAGGCTGTGTACTAGGATCCAGAACGATCCATTGTTCTTTATCTACAAGAAGGTCCTCCATATTCAGCTTCCATAGCTCAAAGCTTTTACTGTTGAACTTCTCTATTTTGATTCTATAAGACTTCACCATTCCTCTTTCTAAACTTGAATAACCAATGCAAAATCTCCCACTAAACCTAGGTTTATCAGAGATGCAAGATAAACTTGATCTATCAAGACCGAGCCAAACCCTCCGTAACAAAGGCATCCCTTTGAAGCTAAAAACGAGATCTGATACCACATGTAAGTTTTAATCCCGTGAAGTAAAGAAATGCATATAGATTCTTAAGAAAAACATAAATCAATCAATGGTTCATACACATAGTACACAGAGATTTATACCAAAAACCCTCAACCAGGGAAAACCTTTCTTATTTTCATTATATCGAATTTCACCATTCACCATACAATATATACAATGTTTTTAGGTATTCTGTAGATACCAAAACCCTAATCCCTTAATCCAGGATTAATTTAGAAAACTATTAAAAATAGAAAAATCTGCTAAAAATAGCAGACACAGTTGTCGAACCTGACGCGCCCACACACACACATGCACATAATATAACATATACCCAACATTCATGTCCACGGGACATGACTTAACCAACTCAGTGACTTTCCTCTTGGTTCCTGTAGCCAGATGCACTAACCAAGACTTTTCATGTTTGGTTCTCAACAAATGCAAACTTTCCACCACTCTAGGATCTATATAATTATGGCTAGCCCATGAATCAATTAAAATAGTAAATGGTTGGTTGTCAATCATACCTTCCACTTCAATCATGTGCGACTGATATTCATATTTCTTGTTGTCTAGGGCTGCGTAGATCCTTGGCATCCTATTGCCCATGCCCTCCACTGTTTCAGCTTGTTGTACATTGTGGACAACTCTCACTTTATCATTTCTGTGGGGGCAATCTCTATACCTATGCTTTTCTTTACAACCTCAACATTCCATAGGTGGCGGTCTTGGCATTTGACCACCTACTTCAAACTTCTTGGGATCTCTAAAAGATGACTGTCCTTGAGGACTTTTTATGAAAAAGGGTGGCTTAGTTCCCTTCTTCCTCTGATCCATCTTGAATTTCTTCTTGTCTTCCTAAGCCTCCCGAAAAGTAGGCTTCTCTCTTTGCTTCTCATATAAGCATTTCACTCTTCTTATCGCTTCTTCCAAATTTTTTGGGTCATCATAATGGATCTTGTGGCCAATGGAAGGTGGCAGCCCACTCAGATACCTTTGAATATTAACAGTCTCATCCTTGATGAATGGAACATACTTCAGTAATTCCAAAAACCTTTGTTTGTATTCATCAATGGTCATGTTGCCCAACTTGAGTTCAAATAACTCTTTCATGTTTCTATCGTAATATCTTTTAGTCAAGTATTTCTTCTCGAAATATCTCTTGAATTATTTCCAAGTGATATCTTTCTCTCTAATGTGTTGCACCTTCACAAGTTGATCCCACCACATGGATGCTTTTCCTTTCATTTGATACATTGCAATTCTTCCTTTTGCATGAGAGGAATAATTCTGCAGTTGGAAGTATTTCCTCATGCCAAGCAACCATCTCTCGGCATCTTCCTCCTTCTTATGTTCTCCATCAAATGTAGGAGGCTTAATCTTTTTCATTTCTCCCTTCGATTCATCCACTCCAGATCTCATGTGATTTTTGGTAGGAGATGGGCTTGAACTACTGCGTTCCCTCCTCTTGGGGAGACCTTGGGAGTGATGATGGTGTTTACCAACACTCCTTGATCTTCTTCCCTCAAAAGTCGGGTGACTCCCTATTTTGATTGAGTATCTCTCCTTGCCCAACTTATTTTCTATTCTCTCTAGACTCTTCATCAACTTTAAGTTGAATTATCTTTGTTGTTCCTTAGCTTTCATGAGCTTTATTCTATCTTCTCGGTGAGTTTGGACATCTTTTTGCAATCTTTCAATGATTTTCATCATATTCCCTTCCTTATGTGTCTCTTCTCCATGCCCATTGGAGTTCGAACCTTCAACTCCCAAATGAAAATCCATCCCTTTAGCTTCGTTCTCTGAACTGGAACCATGATGTGTCTCTTCCATTTCTTTTTCACTTAGTGGCAATTCTACTCAGTTCTGGCACTCGCTAAACTTCTGCAAACACAATGTATAGACAACTGGGATTTGTTAGTCCATTATTCCTTAACAAATCCCACAACATTCATAAACAAATATGAATTAAAAAAAGGTTAATATTTCATGAATTTTCCAAGCTCTGCTAAGCTCTGTAACAATCCTTCAGGCTCTAGCCCCTTCTCTCTTAATCCCCAACCCACGCGATTTTGGGTCGTGACCACTCGCTTAGCAAAAAGGGTGCTTCGCGACTTCGTGTTTCAGGAGGTTTCAAGGCACTTCACAACAACTTCTCGAGTTCTAGACCAACGAACTCACGACGTAGGGAGGATCAACCATCCATGCATACCCATCATCCAACGACTGACACTCGTTGTGGAACCTCAGGTGTCTGAGTTCTTGTACATTGGGACTTCAGAAGATTTCACATCTGCACACCCCGAACACTTCCACGTCACCTTAGGTGATGTCATTACCTTACATCACTTAAAATTTTCCCAATTGCGGGGGCATGCATCAGTGGTTTTGGAGTAACCCGCCCTTCATTCCGCAATTCTCCTAACGCTGACACGTAACCCCTCAATGAAACCACGGTTTGGATTGCAGGACCACCTTGGATAATTATCTTTCGTGCAACCTGGGTCCCTGCAATGTCTCCTGCCATTGATCTTGATGTATCATGATCAACGCCAGTGTGGGTCCTCCAACCCTTAACTACGTTACGTAACCTCGGGCCCCACTAACCCTGCTCACACAGGATGCCACATGGTAGAATACTAGCAACGTCATCCATCCCCACCACATCTACTCTTTTGTTTCAGAACATCGGGCTTCGAGATTTTGTGCAACAACACATCCCATTCTCCCGACAACCAAACTCCCTAAATTACAATCTTCCCTCTCCAACGATCAAGCTCTTTCCTCCAAATATACGGTGTAGATCTCCCTTGGGACTTCAAGGTTTTGGGTTTCAGGCATTTATGCCTCTACGCACCCCACTTCTCCCGATTGCTGAAATCCAAAGGTTTTCCAAGATAACCCTCCTGTACCTTCTCCAGATCTGATGGTCGTAATGAATTTCCTTTCCTTTCGAATAGATCCTATGGCTCCAACACCCCAAGTGTTGAGCGCTATCTCTCTGTGGTCAAATACCACATTGGCTGCGGTTTTATTCTACCACTACTCCTCCTGAGCTTCGTAACACATCCAATGTAACCCCTTGGCACTTAGAAAGAATCTAAGGATCGAAATTGGTTCCTCTGAACACCATTTCCACTCGAAACTTGGGTCCAAAGACAACTTATATGGCCCATACAGGCTCAACATTGAAAACATGGCTCTGATACCATATTGTAATGTCCCAGACCATCAAACCACTTGTCGGGCAACGCTACTACGCAGAAACATTCTCATACTTAAATATATAACATGCATTATTGATAAAGACTAATCATTAAATCAAATTAAGACATTTGACATGGATTTACTGAAGTCATACAGACTTACACAGAATTAACAACAATTCAAAGTAGCAACAGAATACATGATAATATTACAAGTATCACAGAACATGCAATTTAATTAAGTGAAGAATTAAAACACATAATGTTACTTATATTTGAAACTGTAATACGCCACCAACTGCGTGCAGACCTTCCACAAACCTCCTAGCCTTAGACCGCGTTGTTCATCACTCTCAATAGTAGGTCACCCCCAAGCTGGGACTAAGCTCCACCAGGCAAGGGAATCCTACGTTAGGCAAGGTCAACGAAAACCACACAGTTTATGAGGAAGGATTCTCTCCCAGGAGCCACTTATGCCCACTGCTCATAGACTCTCATTCCCCACATGCCTATCCCACCCCGGGAGTATACACCTTCACTGTCACCAAGACATTCCTTTGGCTGCTAAACCTCCCTTGCCTTGGGCTTCAGCAACAGACCGGACCAGAATTCTCCGAGATCTGTGGCAACTACAGGACCCGTTTCAAGAATTCTCACCTCCTCCACATACTCTCTCACCTAGAGAGAGTCGCGAAAACCTATTTCTTCAACAACAACCACCTCTCTCACCTGGAGAGAGTGTTGCACATAAGCCTGACAAACTGCTTCTTTAGCTCCGTTCCAACACAAAGTGGACAGTAAGGCTCAACAAGGAACAAATGACAGTAGCCAATCACACTTCGCCCAGGGACTGCATGGCCACAACAACCCATAGTTATAACACACATGGCATAGAAAATTGCTCAGGTTTCACAGAAGATGCGAGTTGGCTTCAGAGGTGCGTGGCTATGCAGAGGTCCAGTATAGAGACAATACGGTTCTTGGGAAGGATTCCAGTGAACTCAGAAGGAGTATGGAAGGTTCATAGAATGAATCAGGTGACGGATTTTGGGTCTCAGGTGCATGCGTGAACATTTCAAAGGATGAAGATAGAGGCCACAAAATTCACAGGAATACACCAATCGACTTCTGGTTCTGGTTTTTAGGATTGCATGATAGGAAAATTAAGAAGAGGTTGTTCCTAGACTCCAAACGATTCAGACATCCCACGGCAGAATGGAGGACGAACCCCCATCCCAACTCATTTCGTGGGTTAAATTGCATGTGCCTGGGCCGACACATGTATTCGTTCCCTTTTGCACATGTTGGGGCAACATGCATTGCCTCTCCCAGGACTTCAGATAAAAACATACCTTTCACACCACTTTGGAATAATAATAAATTATTATTCCTAAGGACTTTATCCCTAAATCTTAGCCCCCCTTCCTACCTCTCAGCCCCCTCTCCCTTACCCATTTTGTAGAAGCTTAGTCCCCCATCACTCTTTCTTCGTGGTCGGTCGTCATGCAACGATGTTTATATATTATATTAATGATCTTCATAATTACATATACAAAATCAAGCTCCTGGCCTTAACACTTAGGCTCTTCGGCCTAATAAAAACATAAGCCCACCAGCTTATCAATACTCAGCTCACTAGCCTACAAAACATGATTACAATTCATAAACATGATTACAATTCATAATATAACTGAGGCACTACCGGGGAATATTGCAAATATTAAGAGGTTACCACTAGTAAGAAGTCACAATTATACCTCATATAGTTGGAATAGGGAACCCATCCGTATTTTGTCCAGGAAACCATCGTTGATTTGGTTTTACCAGTTGCGGCCCTGTCCACCGATGAAGGTGAGTGATGGATGGTTCTGCAAATGAAAGATGTAGATGAAGACTATATAAATGCAAGTCTAATCTGTTTCTAATCTATCATATCCTAGCTAAGAGTGAATTAACGTACGTGAATGAGATGTGACATGAAACTAACTCTACCAATAGCTTCACCTAGATAGCTAAAATGAAGAAATAAATTTAGAAAATACTTTCACATGAATATATAACCAGAATAGTCTAATTCACTATATCACATACATGGGAAGTTCATTCGCTCAGGACATGTAATATAATAAAGAATAACAAAACTGCAAGAAAACGTATATTGCATGAGAATAGTCCATAAACAAACATGCTCTTACAACCCATGTGAACAACAAACATTCTTCTTGAAATAGTTCATAGCAAAACAACAATACATGCAAGTCCTTCTCTTCGTCAAAACTTAGCCCTAAGGGATTCTCCATATTAACAGTTTCAACAATAGTACATTAAAACTCTAAGGAAAGCTCTCCAATTTTAGTTGACACTATATTCCCAAAGTAGTTCAGAAGTGTACAATTTTTGAAGAGCCAAAAGCCCTTTTCTTTGAGTACTATTATAATATTTATCGAGACTCAATATGACTCTTTGCCTTCCACCTACCCTGATGAACTTTCATTTCCTATCTTTTGTCTTTACTCCCTTGGTGATGATTATAGGGAGAGACAACTGTTATGACTCAAATTTGTCTTCTAGTGTTGGTGGTCCATCATGGATTCCGGCCATAGTGTCTCATCTACTACGATGGTTGGCTCGAGTATTAAAAGTTTTGATCGCCATAGGGTTTGGACTATTTCCTCGATCGTTTGAGTATGATATCCTTCACTAATCTTGTGCCACTGCTACAATTGTTTCTATTTCTTCTTTGGCATCTATGGTTGTAGATCACATCGTGAGGATGTTGAGTATGACCTCCCCTCGACATTGGCTATATGTGGCGTCATTTGACCTGCAACAGATGAGAGATATCAGTTGAAAACCACTAAAACAAGCATCCAAACCCATCAAATTGAAGCATTAACTAATTGATATTTTGCGTAAACTTCCCTGAGTCCAATTTGTGGTAATCAAAATTTATGGCCAAAATACAAACGTCAATTTTGTTTTGTAGAGTTCAATTCTAGTTTTATATGAAACTTCTTCTTCATATTTCCTAGTTTCCAAGAACTAGTCTGCTTCACATGTTTTTCCTTGCTTCGCACCTATATCCTTGGAAGGGACAATGGCAAGTACATATGTTTGACCCCTCGAGTTTTTAGAATATGCATCTAAATCTAAACTTGGGCCAAAACTAGGGTTGTTCTCAAAGCCACATCTGCTTGTAATGCTAATATTATCAAACCCAATATCAATTTTCTCCTTTCAGATTCATTCTCTTGATATTATCAACTTCACTTGATTTTCATTTCATGACATCTTTTACTTCAACATAGGCATGTTATTTCTCCTTTCCAACCAGCTTAGGAGGAGCAAGTAGTAGTCTAGTAATCCTGACTCCAATCATATTCAAAACTTCCTGGAATCAAAGACTTCACCGACTTAGTGGAAATGAAGGCTGCCAGGACTAATGAATTACTAAAGGGAAGATGGAAACCCAAGATTGCAGTAAGAGGTTATTCACTGTCAAATGTAATGGCACCTAGAAGGTGAAGCACTTTGAAAAGGCACACATAGAATATGGACACAACAGTTGTGTTGCACCTTCTTGTTATCATCACCACTTAGAATGGCCAGATGTACCAAGTTAAAAGAAAAAACAAATAGTTGAGGGTTTTGCAAATGTCATCTCCTGTATCAATAACAAAGAAAATAGTAATCTACCAGATGTAGAAACACTTAACAGTGCTAACATCAACCTCCTTTTCTTCCCACATTATCGAATGGATTGACTAAGAAGTTCAAAACATTGTTGGGTGTGTCAGATCAATTGTCCTCGTGTTCTCCAGTATTATCGAAGGTATTTCTCTTAAGGGTTCCGATGTACATCATAGCATTTAACCTTAACTTTTCTGGTGTCATATACCCACTACGGCAAACTAAAATTTTCGCCTCTTTTCTTCGAGGGACAAAATCCCCGAATTCCTACAGGGGCCTAGCGCAGGCTAGCTTTCCCCTTATCCACCTCCATGTGATCGTTAGCTATGACCATGGGCCAAGCCAACATGCGCCTTTCGCATTTCTTGACTCAGTGATGCAGGAGAGTCAAGTCTTTTGACTCTTCAAACCTCGAAACCTGAAATCTTACCTTTGCTGAGATCGACAACTGCGAATCTTCCCCTGATCCGACGGTCTTCCCCTGATCCGACGGTCCTGGCCATATCGGGATTTCGATAACCGGGAGTTCAAAATGCAAGAGAGTCAAATGTTTCGACTCTTCAAACCCTGAAACCCGATACGCGACTCCTTGTACAAGATCCAAGGACTCACGGGATTTCAGAGGTTTCCCCAAACTCTGACCGCTCACCATGCGTCTCCTCCGATGGATAGTCCATATCCTTTCGGGACTCCTCCTTTCTACCATAGAGCGCATCGGGGTTTCAGGTACCAATATTTCGTGACTTACGAAGACAAGAGGTCTTGCCCTTTGGTTTCTCGGGTGCCGAAACACCGAAACATCGACCGACAGCCATGTGTCCCTCCGATGGACGGCTACGACCTTTAGCCACGATCAACCGTTGTGATCTTTTCGGGATGATCAATAGTTACGATCAAATCCCAGCTGTCTCAAACTTATTCACACTAAACAGATTCGGGGTTTCGTATACCGAGATTTCACAACTTGCAAAGACAAGGGGTCTTTCCCTTTGGTTTCCCGGGTGCCAAAATGCCGACCGACAACCACGTGTCCCTCCGATGGACGATCCAGGTAACTCCCATGGATCTTGGGATCTACGGTTCCAATTCCTTCGCTACTTGCGAAGGCTGAAAGGGGTCGAGGCATTAACGCCTACATTCCTTCCTCCAATCTAACAGTCGTGACAGACCTCAGATCCTTCGAAAGGATTTCGTCAATGCATCTAGCAAATGAAAGGGTACTCTCTTTTGGTATTTGAAACTTGTTATCATTCGTGAGCTTCATCAGCTATGAAGGACTTGAGAGCTTTGTGCTCTTTCTCTTGGACTAGACTCTTAGAAGAGTCTTCAGCACAACTATTGTGCTCCTTCATCAAGGGGTTCTGGGTTCGGTTTGCCTTGCAGAGAGCCTGTGCATATCTGCACTACCTCTCATGAGCTTAACAAGCTTCGTCCTCCAAGGGACTCAAAAGGATTAGGAAGGTTTACATGCGTACATGAAACTGTGTCCATGGTCGACGAATGCACAGTTCATGACTCAGGCTTATGCCACCATAGGACACAAGTATTTACGGGTATAAAGCCTATCCTAACCATATGCTTTCTTACTGGCCTAATTATACAATCAAGCATAAATAAGGGGGATACAGTATATCCATTAAGAAATATGCCTGATTCCTGCAACATACACAGCATAGCCAATTCATACACAGTTACAGATAAATTACACGGGGTAAGAAATCACTTATCTATTACAGGTTGCCGCCAACCAACTGACTGTGGGTGTTCGTCCTTCCACCCGACCATAGGCTCAGAGACATTCAATCTTATCACTCTGGCCACCCCCGTGCCAAGCCATGATATCACCAGGGAATTCTCACAGTTCTTGTAAATCAGAGCTTTCTCTCTTGGTGATGGCCTTGTCGAGGTTTCTCAGATGCCCCTCGACATCAAGCTCGTGGCCTTCATCTCGCGACTCGCTGGAGAGCTCTACGCATCTCCCCTGCGAGCTTACGTTCTTCTTCTCCCCATCTCTTCCACTGTCTCCTCTCCCGTGTGTGTGTCCCTCTTACCATGGGAGGTTTTTCCGACCTATCCTGTTCCTTCTGTCAGAAGGAAGCTCAGGCCTGCAGGTCCCTGTGGTACTTCGAACTGACAGCTCATGTTTCCATTCATGGGGGTGGTTGGTGATTCAACCACCGGTCCTTTCTTCATTGACCAATTTTCTTTCCTTGGGATTCGAAGGAGGTTTGTCATCCTTATCAAGGGAGATTTGGGGTTATTTGATATATGAACCCTCTCTTATAGTTTTCACATTCTTCCTCTAGTGATATCATGGCTAATACTTTCAAGGTTTCACCGCCCATAGTCACTTATTAGCAACTCAAACAATAATACATTTACATTTTCCTCATGCATTAACATGGAAATTCCTATTTTATGATTAATTACAAATTGGGGGAAACATAATGTTAAATCCGATCCCACTTGGAGCAGTTATAATTAACTTCGCTAATCAAGAAGTTCCTCTCATCTCTTCGGAGGACATTAGGTGGAATTCATTTCATTATCTTCAATGATAATAAGTGGAATTCCCCTCATTGACTCCGATGAACTTCAGATAAGTTCATGTTAACTCGACCAATAGCGTTGGCCTATTTCTTCTTATCCCACCTTTCTTGAAGACCCAGTACACGGAAGACAGTCCACTGGAAGTTGTCTCTTTCCTCGAAGAAGTATGATTGGACCTTTCAAATCTAAAGCTCCCTAAGAATTTTGAGAAACATCCTCGAAGGATTTTGGGTAGCACTTATTCTCGAAGGATCATTATTGAGGTTGGAATAAGTGGAAACAATGGTCTCACAATCCTAGGCTTCATCCTCCTTATCACTGCTATTTTCAACTAGCACAATTTTCTTTCTTCTTGAGACTCGTTCGAATATCTGCATCTAGGAGTAGCATCATTTACAAGTGTATCGACGTTCCCTTTTGCGGTATCTCAATTCTCACTTGAGTTTTTTGAAATCTTGTCAATGTGAAGATCATCAGGAGCTGTATATCTATATTTATTTCATTGCAATATCAATTTCGAAGGGCATGAATGTTGCCAGCACCAACCGCATCATGATCACAGATGTTAGAAGCATCATTGTGAACATCACTATACTCACAAACAGCAAGTTGTTCAAACTGTTCATCTAAAAGTCTGGGAGTTCTCTGCATTC
>ML785893.1:469175-497898 GCA_009831015.1 Picea engelmannii | reverse complement strand
TTCCTCGAAGAAGTATGATTGGACCTTTCAAATCTAAAGCTCCCTAAGAATTTTGAGAAACATCCTCGAAGGATTTTGGGTAGCACTTATTCTCGAAGGATCATTATTGAGGTTGGAATAAGTGGAAACAATGGTCTCACAATCCTAGGCTTCATCCTCCTTATCACTGCTATTTTCAACTAGCACAATTTTCTTTCTTCTTGAGACTCGTTCGAATATCTGCATCTAGGAGTAGCATCATTTACAAGTGTATCGACGTTCCCTTTTGCGGTATCTCAATTCTCACTTGAGTTTTTTGAAATCTTGTCAATGTGAAGATCATCAGGAGCTGTATATCTATATTTATTTCATTGCAATATCAATTTCGAAGGGCATGAATGTTGCCAGCACCAACCGCATCATGATCACAGATGTTAGAAGCATCATTGTGAACATCACTATACTCACAAACAGCAAGTTGTTCAAACTGTTCATCTAAAAGTCTGGGAGTTCTCTGCATTCTTTCAATCAAAATTCCGCTTCTGGTTTTTATCTGTAGGAATTTGCAATGCACCATCAACTGGAGCTGCATTTTTGTTGTCTTTAACACGCACGGATTGTTTTGCATAAACAGGTTCTTTCTTAACTTATGGTAATCTAGTAGATGTCGTTCCATTCTCTGTCAAAATCAAGAGCGAAATGCCTACTAGCTGGGATCGTGATTGTTGGAGAATAATGGAGATTAGTTTTGGGTGTTTATTTAGGAGTTTGATCATATTTGTTAGAGTTTAGTCTATATTTGTTAGAGTTTAGTCTTTATTGATTAATAAATGCAAACTCTTTATTGATTAATAAATGCACGATTGTTGGTTTTGTTATCAATAAATGCAAACTCTTTATTGATTAATAAATGCACGATTGTTGGTTTTGTTTAGGCAGCCTCCAGGCATAGCCTGCTGATCTCTTTCCCATTTTCTATCCTATTTTAAGTTGGTATCAGAGCAGTAAACCTAATTGCTTCTTATATAATGTACTCTTCATTGATTAATAAATGCATGGCATTGATTAATAAATGCATAATGGCTGGCTTTGTTTAAGCAACCTCCCGGCATAGCCTGCTGATCACTTTCCCATTTTCTAAATTGGTATCATATCAGTAAACCTAATGACCTCCTATATAATGTACTCTTTATTGATTAATAAATGCACGGCATTCATTAATAAATGCATGATGGCTGGCTTTGTTTAAGCAGCCTCCAGGCATAGCCTGCTGATCTCTTTCCCATTTTCTAAGTTGGTATCAGAGCAGGAGGAGAATCCTTAGAGAGGCGCCACCTGCGTTGAAGTGTTGCGGCTGCACGCTGCCAGAGGCCGTGGGAAACGAGATTGTCCTTGGAGAGGCGAGTCCAGCTTCTCAGGGGTGAAAGGACTGCCAGAGAGCCATTGTTTGCCTGTGAGAGTGGAAGTGCACGGATTAGAACGGCGTCCAGATCAACAGCTGCTATCAAGGAGGAGAAAACTATTATCACTGACCATTAGGGTTTTGGTTTTTTTTTTCTTTTACAATTTAATGGGGCTTCTCTCTTCCAATTCGTGGGAACTTCCCTCTTCCATTTCGTGGGCTCTTTTGCACCGATTCCGTGGGATTTTAAAAGGGAGGGCGAATGGATTCTGACGCACCCTCTCCATGTGGGTAAAACAAACTCTAAATCTGCATGGGGTTTAGAGGGTCCACTTATGACAATTTCTTTTTTTTTTTCTTTGTCAGTAAGGAGGGAAAAACCTAAGACAGGTCATGTAGCTAAGTGTACAATAGAAAACCTTCGTGATATTGAGTGATTTCATGAGGAATGCTCGTGGTTTTCAAGGGGTGATTTATTGCTAGTGACTACGTTGGTTGTTTAGACGAACCAGAGGCCCCAACACTGGGCGATCCACACAAAAACGAGGAACAAAATCGTTCAACAAGTGTGGATTCTGCAAATTTAAAGATTAGTCGACCCTATCGACCTTACCCTCACAAACAACATGACAGGATTCACCCTCTTCAATATTCATTCTCCATTTACCAGGATTAAAACTCTCACCCTACTAGCAGGAAATTGGTTTGGTTCTTTACTATCACATAGAAATTCCATCGCAGGGTAACTTCATCACGTTCAAAGAGGAAGGACCGATTGTCACCATCAATGCAGATATTTCATTGTCCAACTAGTTGAACTATGCTACAAGGTGAGACCTTCTGGTAAAATGTTCTACGAAATGATAATCTTTTCCTGATATATTTGTTCGAAATTGGGCGATAAATTGTTGGATTCATAAATAGCTAGCCAGCGAGCCAACGCCTTTTCCAGCTACACTCATACTGGCTTGACCACTTGAGACCATAGTAGAGGCTGTGCGATGTTTCAATTTGTTCTGCAAGTGTCGATTGTGGAGCATTCGTACATTTTCTCACTGGAGCATTCGTACACTTTCGATTGTGGAGCATTCTTACATTTTCTCACTGGTTTGGGCACCTCTGATTGTTGTAGATGCATAGGTTGCTTGTAGGTTTTAGTATGTCAGCCCTGTTCTCAACAAATCCCTGGGAGACATTTGCCAGAGTTCCTATCATCTCATCTGCAGCCATCAACAGAGTTCTTCTTGTGGTCTCCAATTCACATCGGAGATAATTTCCTCCTCTTCACTAATGAATATCGACGAAGTTGCTACTAACTTTTCCGATGACATTTGGGATGGCTCTAATTAACTTCACTGATCGACTGTGAAGTTCCCTTCAAGATCACCAATGACTTCGGCAAAGTTTTCATTAAGATCTCCAATGAACAACCGGCCACATTTATCTCATTTCCTTCGACACAGTTTCTTTTCCTCCGATAGCTCTCGATGAACTTCTTGTCAACTTTTTCGATTTCTTCGACGAACTTAGTTTTCACGTTGCGGATGGTTTGACAATGTTTATTCCATGTCCTCCGATGGCTTCGTAACTTATAATTTCCTTTGCGTTTTTTTGTGTTGTTTTAATTATCATGGATTTAGGGTTAATTTGAATCAACACAAGTTTAAATTTAAATTAAATATAAATTCAAAATAATAAAGATTAATCATGAATGAATCACTTAAAATTAATTAATTTAAAAAATAAAATAACCAAGCATTTTACCAAAACCAACTTCATGTAGAGGCCAAAAACCCAGGGTATGAACTTCATGCTAACATTATCGTAAAAACTTCATAACTTTCTTGTACGAAGTCAGATTAGAGTATCATCTTTTGCACTGCAAAGTACACGGAGAGGTTCTCTTCTCGAGCCATCTAACCTTGCCATACCAACATCGCATTTGTGTAATGACCAACGCGGCCAGTTCGGGCGAGAAACCTTAGGTTACCCGTTCTAGTACTTATGTGCATCGGATATTGATTTCATGAGTTGCTTTGGAATCATAATGGAAAGAACCATATGACTCATGTTTCAAGGGTGAAAATTTCACTTTGATGGGTGCAAAAAAATTGTTTTCAAAGACAATTTTTAATGGAAGTTTGGGTTTTGTTTTCACCGATGCTTCGTCCAAATTAGATTTTTCTAGTTGATGGGTCATTTGTGATGTAAAGGATCTTGATTCACTCATTGATACTTAGGTTATGCGTCAAAATAAAAAAGTTATAAATCTTCCAAAATACCCAACTAACGTGTGGTGTGCATAGTACTATCTAGGAGCTTAAAGGACCAAAATGCTTCCAAAGTGCATTTCAAAACCATCGCAAGACAAAAAGGTGTTATGGTTAACCTATCTAAAACTAGATGATACTTTTGCAATCAAGGTTCAGTCGTAGAACCAGGAAACACAAAGCAAACAAGTTGATGTGGTACGCGAATGTAAGTTGCTGACAATACAGACCGGTTTGATTATGACTGCAATATGGAGCAGGTTAGGTATGGTAGGAAATCAGTGGCCAACGATCTAATTAGGAATGGAGATTTTAGTCATTATGAATGTAAGGAGATTGAGTGATGGGTGCAACAAGAAGGATCTGAGCTGGAGGAGGATAAGAAAGGACTCAAGATGAGGGTGGACCTTGCTGAGCGAGTCAACATGGATGAGAGGAAGAAGATCATCATTGATGCACTCGATGATGATGAGGGATTGACATCCTTTCACTAAAACATTGGCAACATGAGAGGGAAACTTGTCAATGGGTAGCACATCGGCGAAGAAGAGGTGAACGTCATCGATAAGAAATGTAATGAAGTGAAAGCGAGGAAGGTTGCCTATATGTGGTGTATCAACGAAAGTGGAAGGGAATTACCCAATGAAAGGGGTGTGTGTAGTGATGGTGATCACATGATCATTACTGATGTGTTGGCATTGATCGCACATGGTTTGTCAGTGATAAAGACGTGTGTCAATGAAGTTTTGTGGAAGCATGCTTGCACATAAGTCAAGCTGGAAGGAAGGTGGCCTATGTATAGGTGAAGAAATCAATGGTGCACTAATGCGACAGTGGAAGGAAGGATGTGTTCATCAGTACGCTATGTATCAGTGAAGAAAGAGGGAACTCACTGAAGTGTGAATTGATAGGTCATAGTGATCTGAGGAGGAACCAGAAGCAGTAAAGTGGGGAGAGCGAGAGGAAAAACTTGGGGGTATCCATTTGTGCGAGGGAGAGAGTGTGAGGGTTCTGGTGGGAATAATTGAAAGGGGGATCATTTTTTGTCTAGCAGAAACGCCAAGACAAGAAAATTAATAGCTTATTTTATGTGAGCAAAAAATGGTAATACACTAAGAGAAACTAGAATCTTTGCTAGTCCTTCCTAACTTATAAGAAGAAAATATAGAGGATCAGAAAATTACTTTTAAGACTAGAAATTCCATAAATAATGCGTAATAGTTACTTGAAAGATTACATCGTGATGCACTCACTGGAAATGCTTGCATATAGGCTAGTAGAGCCCATCTGTTGTAGATGGAGGACGAATGACAATAACATTTATTTCCTTAGACTGCGTCGATGATCTAGTTTTTTATATTCATCGTGGGGCTGATATATATTTGGGATAAATAAATATTTTTCACCAAGTTCGTATATAGACATATCACAGCTGTTACTCCACTCCCTGAAAGTGTTCATAGCCCCGATGGAGTCACTACGACGTCAAAGACCTTTCTCCAATGCAGCTGAGCGTCCATATCCTTCGCGGAGATATCTGCATATCTCCTAGTCTGGTCAAACTTTCATTTCCATTCCTTCTCAGCTTATTTAGTGCATGCTTAGCATTTAGTGGATGAGGAAAGTGATGGTCATTTATCCTAATAGGGGATGACTTCCAACCATTGATATTTATTTGTATATTTTCTTTACCTGACTACATAGAGATATCCCTTTTGGTTTTCATACTTTAGACATTGACACTTCACCTTTCACATGAGTAGCTATATTACGTGGTATCTGCTTGCCATCCAATATGAAAGGATGATCATTGATTAACCACTATGCTCATTCATGGTTTAACCATTATCGCAACATCTCTGGATAGCTCTGATTCAATGCCTTCTCTAGTGTGAAAATTTTTCCTGTAAAAGAAAAAATGAGGTGAGAGGTCTGCATGTCATTACATACAAATAAAAGTTATGAGATGAACATAAATTAATAAATGAACTGCTTGAAAAGGGAAAGGGTGATGAAGAAGGAAAGAGAAAAGAAAAAGTCAAAATTAGGAGATGATTTGGGCCCAAAATCTGGTGCACTGAAAAATGAAAGTTTGTCTAAATGGTGATCAAAGGCATGCATTTAGTATAGAAATTGTACAGATAAAGAGATCATAGATTGAGTGTTTCCAACAACTTAGAGGATATTCACACATTCCAACCATCTAATACGTGCAATAATTCATTCACATGGGTTTCAGTGCTAGCGTTAGTTGAGAATTACACCTCTCATCATGATTTTTTGAAGACTTCTAGTTCCATTGTGCAACCCTGTGCTTCAGTGGACAAGGGTTGGCCAGGATTCCTCTTTGTTGTCCATCATAAATCTTTTCTTTGGTCTTGTGATATATTCACTTCTTCTCCAGTTTTTCCATCCCTAGACATAATGTTACAGAGTGATAGGCTTAGTTAACCATAGTTCTGATGTTTCATAATCAATTCAAATCTTCTGAAGATGAATATTTTCCTAAAATATTATCCTTCTTTTCAAATGGTGATATATTTCCATGATCAAAATCCAAAAAACCTTTCTGAAAATATTCACCACATTAATATTAAAAATGACAAAAAAAAGATGTCTGGATGTTTGAGATCAAACCATGAGTATTACCTATTCCAGTTTCCAGGAGACATAGTAGAATTGAGCTCGAGTGTTGGTTTGTCTGATGGAGTCTCATGTTTTGGGAAACAAATGACTATAGTTGTAAAAATAATTCGTTCTTCCCTAAAGAAGTGTGCGTGAGAGACATTTGGTTGATTTGTATCCTTGATATTTGGTCTCACTTGAGGTAGATTAGATGGATATTGAAACTTGATATTTTGTTCCTCAAGGCATATGTTAGATGTGAAGTACACCATTACTTTTCCCATGATTGAAAACATATTTTATGATTGGGAAAGGGTAAATGCACCATAAAGTGTTAAGCATACCATCTGTTATAGAGAAACAAGTAATTCAGTGAATTTTTCTTGATAAAAACCATCCTGAGTAAGGTTGTGAACAAACCATGTAATTCCCTTAGCAAGGTTCCTATCTTGTTCCATTTTTCAAGTATTCCTCAATAGGTATTCTTTCAGCCTCCTGCAATAACATATTGTCTAACTCTAAACATCTAAGTAAATGTTGTTGAAACAAGTGAATTTTTCAATTCAAACCTCTCAAATAATTCTTGCACATGGTTTCCTCATGAAGATGGAAACCAAGGTTAAGCCAAGTTTTTAGTTAAAGAAAAATGAAAAGCATTAAATGAAAAACAAGAAAATTTTGATGAAAAGAAGCTTAAACAAAAGCACACCTTCATGAATTACAAACTAGACTAATTGTAGCAAGCGATCTTTATTGAAGCGACCAAAATAAATTTAAATCTATGCTATTTAGATGAAAACAAAAGTAGGCATTTGAGTTATTGCAGTAAGAAGGAATTAAAATAACTACACTAATCCTATTCCTAACCTATCGTACACTGACTAAAATAAGGCTAGGTGTAAGCATAGTGCTAGTGTAGCCAGTTAAGTAACTCCAAACCTAGAATTGCATATTGATGGAAAGCTAATTGCAGAGAATGAAGCAGTGAGGGATGAGAGATAGGAAGAATTGATTGAAGCAAGTCTCCACCCAACAAGTGAAATTTAGTGGCGTTATGATTCATGGTACATGCAGATATTTAATATTCCTCCAACCAAGATTCAATCATCTAAAAAATTTTACAGTGATAAATATATGACTGTTGGAAGGAAATCAATAATGAGAGACATACCCGATGAGGCTCGTGAATGAAATTTGCATGCAACTTACTTTGTAAGAGAGTGTTAGAGTGGGTGGTATTTCTCATCCTAGGGTTAGAAGTAAGACAACGAGCACTTGACATAATCATTGGTTGATATTGGAGTGCTTCTTCATCAATGAATATTTCCTTGGGTCCAAATTTCACATACTCGGCATGCTAAGGAGATAAATGATAGTTTGTTGTTTGAGAGAAACATTGAGGGAATATGACTCCAAAGTCTCTTCTATGACATTGATAAAATCATGTGAAAAATGTTAGAGTATTGGGAAAGAATCCTAGGATGAGTGATGTATCTGCTCCTGGGGAGTAACATGTGATTCTAGAGCAGACTGAGATGAAAAAGGTTCTTGGATCAACTCAATGTTTCCTATACTTTTCATAGCGATAGGTTGTTCATTTGTTGTGATATCTTCATGAAGATCAACAAACTCATTGTTCTCTACAAACTTTAGATTTTCAGTGATTAACTTTTGTGCATCCAGGTTAGAAATTTCATATTGTAAAGGATCATTAAATGATAGTTCATCATTAACATTCAATTCTGAAATAGTAAAGTAGTCATCAAAAACAAGATTATCAAGATTAAATTGTAATTCGGGAGGTTCTAGAAATGAAGAAGGACTTAGAACTTGGTGCATCCTAGATGGACTATCACGGAGAATGATTTCTTGATCAGACACAAATTGTAAATATTGTTGTTCTGATTTAGCATTCAGTGTTCTGTTGTAAGAACATCATACAAATTGTGCTACATGATGAGCAGGTGGGTGCTCATGTGGGTTACTAGTGTCAAACAAATTTGTATCAAGTGCATGAATATCTTTAGATTCTAAAAATGATGGGATTTATTTAGTGAGGGATTCTTCATAGACCAAAATATGTTCATGATTTTGTGAAGGGGGATTGTTAAATGGTTCACACTCTTAGTCTACGAGGTTCGATATTTATAGTAAAGATTTCCCCATAGCTCCAATAGAGTGTTTGTCAGAGATTATGTACCCCTTTATCTTTCATGGTCAGACTTGAATTTTGTGAACTAGAGATGATTTGATCATCCAGGTCACACGTTTTAGGATCAGAGACAAGATAGGAAAACCAATTCAAGATTATTTGGTCTGGGGTTTGTCATTTTCAGGAAATCTATGAAAAATATGCAGAACTCTTAGGAATAAATTATCCACATATTCATTTCCAAGCCTATGGATTTATTTAAGTTCATATAAGAGTTTGTCGTAAATGTAACCTTCATGAGTAGAGATAAAAATTTCCATGAATTGTTTCCAGTTATGAATTGATTTTGTTGGTAATGTCCTAAACCAAGTTTTAACTTTCCCTTTGAATGTGAGGATGAATAGTTGGCATGATTCATTGTTCTGTACAATCTTTAGATTTTGTTGAGTGATGTCAAACTGATTAAGGTGAGTGAATGTAGAGACATGCCCTTGACCATTGAATTTGAGTTTTGACAAGAGAATAATTGTCTTGACTGAAATAACCATGGTGCGCCTCATAAGACTCAAAGGATTGGCCCATACATAGGTATGGAGAGGAGCCATGTGATGGATAAAAGTTAAGTGAAATGGATTCACATGGTCAAGATTGTAATCCATCCTTCCTTCTAGTGCCAATTCTGTTGATATGTCTAAATTCACCTAACAACAATAAGGGGTTAGCCTCGGTAAGAAGTCCCAATTAGACATCTCACCATTTGGAATAGGGAACCCATCCGGATTCTACCCCGACAACCATTTTTGGTTTGATTTTACCAGTTGTCGTTCGTTCCATTGATGAAGGTGAGTGATGGATGGTTATGCAAATAGAGGATGTAGATAAAGACTATGTAAATGTAGGTCTAATCTATTTATAATCTATCCTATCCTAGCTACGAGTGAATTAACATAAGTGAATGAGTTGTGACACAAAACTAACTCTACCAATATCTTCACCAAGATAGCTAAAATGAAGAAATAAAGTCAAATAACACCTACACATGAATATATAACTAGAATAGTCTAAGTCACTATAACACATACATAGGCAACACATTCACTCATGGCATGTAATATAAGAAAGAGTAACAAAACTACAAGAAAACACATAATGTGTCAAAATAGTCAATAAACAAACATGCTCTTACAACCCATGTGAACAACAAACATTTTGGTTGAAAAAGTTCGCAACAAAACAACAACACATGCGAGTCCTTCTCCCTATCAAAAGTTGTCCCTGGGGCTTCTCTGTATTAACAGATAGTACATTAAAAGTCTAAGGAAATCTCTCCAATTTTAGTTGACACTATATTCCCAAAATAGTTCAGAAGTGTATGATGTTTGAAGAGACAAAAGATCTTTTCTTTGAGTACTATTCTAATATTTATTGAGGCTCAATATGACTCTTGGCCTTCCACCTACCTCGATGACCTTTCATTTCCCATCTTTTGTCTTTACTCCCTTGGTGGTGATTATAGGGAGAGACAACGATTATGACTCAAATTTGTCTTCTAGTGCTCATGGTCCATCATGGATTTCGTCCATAGCGTGCCTCATCTACTATCATGGTTGGCTCGAGTATTAAGAGTTCTGATCATCATAGGGTTCAGACTATTTTTTAGTCTGATCTCCTTCACTGATCTTCTTCCACTGCTATGACTATTTTTGTTGCTTTGTTGACATATTTGGATGTAAATCGCATCACGAGGACACTAAGTATGACCTCCCCTCAGAGTTGGCTATCTGGAGTCATTTAACTTGCAATAGATGAGTGATCTCATATGAAAACCATTAAAACAAGATTTCAAACCCATAAAATTGAAGCATTTACTAATTGATATTTTGTGTAAACTTCACTGAGTTCAATTTGTGGTTCTTCTAGTTGTGGTTGAGATGTTGTATATCTCAGGGATTTCAATAAAGTGCCATATCCCAATCCTAAAAAATGAATAGGATTGTCAAACGTTATGGACAAAATATGAATGTCAAATTGGTTTGGTAGAGTTCAGTTCTAGTTTTAGATGACACTTCTTCTTTAGATTTCTGAGTTGCCAAGAACTAGTTTTCTTCCCATGCTTTACCTTGCTTCATACTGATATCATTGGAAGGGACAATGGAAAGTGTAGATGTCTGACCCCTTGCTTTGTAAGAAGATGCATTTGAATCTAAACTTGGGCCAAAACTAGGGTTGTTCTCAAAGCCACATATGCTTGCAATGCTTATATTATCAAATCCAATATTAAGTCTCTCCTTTCAGATTCATTCTCTTGATATTATCAACTTCAGTTGCTTTTCATTTCATGACATATTTCACTTCAACATAGGCATGTTACTTCTCATTTCCAACCAGCCTAGGAGGAACATGTAGCAATAGTAATCTTGACTCTAATCATATTCAAAATTGTCGGAAAGCAAAAACTTCACTTGACTTAGTAGCAATGGAGGCTACCAGAACTAATGAATAACTGAAGGGAAGCTAGAAACCCAACCTTGCAGTAAGAGGCTATTCACTTTCAAATGTAATGGCACCTAGAAGGTGAAGCACATTGTAAAAGCACACATGGAATATTGACACAACAGTTGTGTTGCACCTTCTTGTTATCATCACCACTTAGAATGGATAGATGTATCAAGTTAGAAGCAAAATATAATAGCCAAGGGTTTTTTAAATGTCATCTCATGTATCAATAACAAAGAAAACAATAATCTGCTAGATGCAGAAATGCTTAACAATGCTTCAACTATAAAATCGACCTCCTTTTCTTCCAACATTGCCAGATGGATTGACTAGGAAGGTCACAACATTGTTGGGTGTGCCATATTAGTTTTCCTCGTGTTCACTAGTCTTATTAGAGGTATTTCTCTCAAGGGCTCTGATGTACATCGTAATACTTAACCTTAACTTTGTCGGTCCCATTCGGAGCAGTTCTAGTTAACTTTGTCGATCAGTGGTGAAGTTTGGGCGTTCTGTACATTCTTTCTATCAAAACTCTACTTCTAGTTTTTACCAGTAGGAAATTGCAAAGCACCATCAACCAGAGCTGCATTGTTGTTGTCTTTAACACACATGGATTGATTTGCATAAACAAGTTCTTGCTTAATTTATGGTGTCTTATTCTTTACTGAAGTAAAAAGAATTATTTTCGCAGCACTATAATGACTCTTGTGAAAAACGGAGGTAGATCCCAATTTCAGATTTCGATGTTTATAGATGCTGGACACCAAAACAAAACACTCCAACGATTTCCGAATTGGGAAATCGCGAAAGAGGTGTGGGGCCTAGGCAATATCAGGTTTTGGGGTTCGCTAACACTCGACGCACAAAACAAAATAAAGCGTCAATTGTCGATTCGTGAAATGCGAATAGGCTGTGGGCCGAGCAATTTCGGGTTTCGGCATTTGATAAAACAAAGGAACTCCGCGCACATTTAAGAAGCAAGTCTCGAATGCGAAAATATTAAATTTTTATTCAATGTGCTTTTAAAATCACGTGTTTCAACAAATAAACTCGGAGTAAATGTGGAATCAGTAAAAAACCAAATAATTACCGTGTTTTCTCAAAAACTAATTTATCAAGAGATAAAATGAGTTTACAAACTCAATAAAAAAAATATATATATATATATATATATATATATATATATACCCAGAGCAAACCTTCAAACACAGAATAACCAATTCAATTCAAGAAATGTTTTCAAGCTCTTGCCAATTACAATTTCGACTCTGGTATTTAAGCACAGAAAATTGCCCCTTCGATCTTCTAAAGGATTTTAATCAAGGCTATTAGAATCTAGTTACCTGAAAGGTTGAGGCAGCCACCATTTAAGCAACATAAGACAAATTAGTAATCGGTTGGCCCTCGAGTTTCGAAAGGTCAAGACGGTGGCCGTCTTGACCTATGACAGATGCCATCTTAACTGCTCGCAGCTCCAGCAAGGGGAGTAGCTGAGCTATTAAGTGTCGAGCTAGCGTGTGCAGGCTTTCCTGATGAGTTGAGGACTCAGCGCAGCCTTCATGAAAAGAACCAATACAGAGGACCATCTCAGGAAGGCCCTCAGCCGAGACATCCATAATTTGCAATTAATGACTGAGGAGAGGCCTCGACCACCCTCTCTTTTCTGTATTCATTCCTGGCAGCTACTGGGATTTCACGTCGAATCGGCGCCGGGAGAATGTAGTGCCCCCTCTCTTTGAATCTAAATTCGGCACCTTTGGCTTCCCCATACAACCCCTTCTACTCCCTAGAGTAACCACGGGCTGTGACCCTACGCCTATCTACCAAAGTGTTGTCGGTGCTTCGGGGTTTGCGGATGAGAAAGGATTATGATCTTTCTCTTTCAAAGTCGCGATGGGCGAAATGTCGGGAGGACCTAACGGTCACCATGTGTCCCTCCAAAATGAACGGCTGAGATGGATTTTCGGCGCTTTGGGACCCGAGTGGCCAAATTTCAAACATAAGCGCCCCTCCTCCAGGCTTGTTCTCTTACGACCAGGCGCCAGAACCATGGGCGTGATCCTGGGGCTATCGGCATTTCAGGGTTCGGGGTTTCGAGAAGTTAAGGGATGAGGAACATGTACCCCTCGAACTCCCTAATGCCGACGTGACACGGATGTGTGCCACGTGTCCCTCAGATGAACGACCCAGATAATACGCTATTATATAGGGGGCTCCCCCCATTTGCAAGCTCGCTTGATGTGACCTAGGGCTAAGACCCTGGGCTAGGTGCCAAAGGTGCCTTCAGAGCTTCGCTGATCGGCGATTTCAAATGCAATGAACGAACAACTCCTTGTCTCCCGAATCAACGATCCCTGATACGCCGACTGGCTGCCACCTGTCCCAACGAGATCGAACGATCTAGATTTACTTTGAACCATTAGCGCTGCCCTTCGTGGTAAACCCCAGGCAAATTGACAGCCCCGAAAACCCGATGACCATCGATTAACTCTGTAGGATGGATCTTGGTTGCGGACAGCAAAACTTTGCTCACTCGCTTGACTCGCTACTGAA
The DNA here is from genome assembly GCA_009831015.1 of Picea engelmannii. Taxonomy (NCBI): domain Eukaryota; kingdom Viridiplantae; phylum Streptophyta; class Pinopsida; order Pinales; family Pinaceae; genus Picea; species Picea engelmannii. Next base: position 484,421 of record ML785893.1, on the reverse strand, counting down.
AAATGGATTCTCCTGTGCTGTGCTTGGGCGCTTCCTGCGTAACCTGCAGGTCTGGGTGCCCTCGAGCTCGGGATGAGAATTATTGCTAACATTAGGCTCCATGGGGGATAGAGTCGTCCCTACGATTCTCTAAGAACTCATTCCGCAGCTTTAGTGCCTTGCTGTTGGGCTATGGAGTCAAGCTCAAAACATCCCGCTGTTGAAAATACAGGCCGAAAATATAAAAACAAAAAAAACTAAACGTTCATGCTTACAGGAGCTTATTTATGTACAATCCTAAGCTAATAAAACACTTTACATGGGCTAGGTGAAAGAAAACTTCCTCCATATCCATTCAAGCAGCTTCCTAGATAGAAGATCCTTCCTTCTGTTGATGATCATCAGCAGATGGTGTAATCGTGGCAGCAGAGTGGCTACACTCTTCAACTCCTCCTTACAGGCTAGAGTTGAGATGAAATAGGGCATCTCCAAGGCATAGGGGAAATGCCACTCCATGTACTTGCAGACAGGGTCATAGAATGAGTGGAAAATTCCAGAAAATGGGCGATAGACACCCTCCTCTGCTACACAACTGTTCACCTGTGGCTGCATATCTGTGATAAGCACAGGTTGATGGTGGACAACTGACATAGGCTCGCTGCTCTCGGGCGGTGGCTACTCGTTGACTGGATCTGGACAGGAAATATTCTATTCCTCTGGTTCAGTCTCCCCTAGTTCCGATTCGTATTCATCATAAATAGGGACCATGGGGTGGTTCTGTTTGCTGACTGGCTCTTCAGTATCTCTATAGTGATCAAAAGTAGGATAAGCTTGTTTTTCATCATCACTACAATATATATCAAAAAGGGGTTGTCCTTCATTGATATGATCCTCCTCCAGAGCAGTGATCCCGTAAAAAAATCCTGTTTTAGAGATAGTGGGACCTACTGGTTCTGGCTGCTCACACGTAATCTTTTTCTCTTTAATCACAGGTAAACATATATCGTGAGAAACCCCCTGGAGAAAAAGAGAGGAAACCGCTTCCACAATAATTTATTCTTTAAAAATGGGAAGGCCTCCGTCCTTAGAAGCAGGGCTGCTAAGAATATCTGCTTCAACCCGATACTCAGGTGAGACATCTACCATGGACCACCTCTGCTCTGCAAACTCATAATCTCCACAAGAGGTGTGTTGATCTTGATGAAGATCTAAAAGAATAGATGCATCTGATATGATGTCAGATGCTTCCGTTTTGGGGCTAACACAATTAATATTGTCCAACACCTCTATATTTTCACAGCAGATGCTTTCCTCCACAGTAAGGGCTTCATCATGGACCTGGTCTTCAGGGCTAGCAGAGGCTTCCTGAAGCAAAGAAAACTCCTCACAACAGTTTTCAAACAAACCATCAGCTGGATAGTAGTCTTTACAAAATGAATTGAAAGCTGTATGAAAACTTGTTAAAGAGTGGATACTTGCAGCAAGAAGAGACCGACACCATTCAAGAGCAACTCCCTTCAATGAATACCTGAAGAGCTTAATCTGGACATCCTCATGCGTGATATTGTGTCGGTGGATAGCCTCATGGAAGTCTAGTAAATGCTCAGCTAGTTCCTCCCAATTTGTTGCATGAAATTCAGAGAAGAAATCTTCCCATTGGTCTCTATCAGGAAGTGCATTAGGAAAACCAACTATCTGAGAAAAGTCATAGAAAGCAAACCTTTGAGCCAGAATTTTCTCCATATTGAACCAATGGAGTCGCCAATCGATCCTCGAATCATGGATTCGCCAGGTGAAAGATGCGCAACTTCAAGTGCGTCTGGTCCTTGTTCACCATCAAAGGCCAGATCTTAACATTGTCGCTACCCCAAGAAGCTTCTCAGGCTCAGAAAGCAACTGTTGAAACCTTCTTGAGAAAGCTCCTTAGGGTCAGCTTTCAGGTGTGCTAACAGTAGTCACAGCTGAAACAATGATGTGGAAACAATGGAGTCGCCACAGTGGAGTCGCCAGGTGCACAGTAGCAATCTTTAAGGGCTCTGATGTCTGATACACCTTCAGAATCAGAGGCTCAATGTCATTCTGCCTAGGGAAAATCTTCAACTTCGTCCCCAGCAGCGGCGCCATAAATGTTGGCGACGAAAGTCACTCCTGGATTGCTAGTAGGAGCAGAGCCCGAAGCCCATCAGTTTTATGTCACGATTGTTTATAGATGGGTGATTGAATGGAGGTAAACTCAAAACAATAGTGTTCCAACTCTGAAACCAGGCCAGGTATGCATGAGCAAGTGAGGTCTTGCGTAAATTTCAAACAATGAGTTGTAGTAAAGGGTGAACAGGCGGAAGACTTATATAAGAGAAAAACAGAGATCTGTTATAAATAACAGGTTTCTAACAGACTGTAGAAGAAGGCATTTAAACACAAGATCAACTTACATTCAAACGCAAAGCCAGAGGACACAATTATGTAATAATAAATCCTTTATCATAACAGAACTGCAACAATTCGCGCGAGTCAGTCGTTCACGAACCCTCTTAGCATAAGATCAAAATTAGACGGAGTAAGAAGAATTGTCTATCATAAAACAAGAAATCTCATATGCAGATGCATAAGCTGAAAGCTAGAATAGCTACTAAAACATTACAGTAGGGAGCTCTGCTCAACCATCGATGCTTACAAAAATGGCGAAAATGCCTACATATACTCAAAACAAAACACAACAGTGAAAAAAAGATACTGCAATTAAAATATTGTGTCTGCATGCCTTCCGACAATCTGTGCATGCAGACTGGACGATCGTGCACCTATGATAGACTCCATCTTGACTGTGCGTGGCTCCAGTAAGGGGAGTAGCTGAGCTATTAAGTGTCGAGCTAACGTGTGCAGGCTTTCTTGACGAGTTGAGGACTCAGCGTGGCCTTCATGAAAAGAACTAATACAGAGGACCATCTCGGGTAGGCCCTCAGCTGAGACATCCATAATTTGTAATTAATGACTGAGGAGAGGCCTCAACCACCCTCTCTTTTCTGCATTCATTCCTGACAGCCACTGGGATTTCACGTCGAATCAGCGCCTGGAGAATGTAGTGCCCCCTCTCTTTGAATCTAAATTCGACGCCTTTGGCTTCCCTGTACAACCCCTTCTACTCCCTAGAGTAACCATGGTTTGTGACCCTACGCCTATCTACCAGAGTGCTGTCAGTGCTTCGGGGTTCGCGGATGAGAAAGGATTAAGATCTTTTTTCAAAGTTTCGATGGGCGAAATGCTAGGAGGACCTAACGGTCGCCACGCATCCCTCCAAAATGAATAGCTGAGATGGATTGTCGACGCTTTGGGACCCGAGTGGCCAAATTTCAAACATAAGCGCCCCTCCTCCAGGCTTGTTCTCTTACGACCAGGCGCCAGAACCATGGGCTTGATCCTGGGCGCTATCGACATTTTGGGGTTCGGGGTTTCGAGAAGTTAAGGGACGAGGAGCGTGTACCCCTCGAACTCCCGAATGTCAACGTGAAACGGATGTGTACCGCATGTCCCTCAGATGAACGACCCAGATAATATGCTATTATATAGGGGGCTCCCCCCATTTGCAGGCTCGCTTGATGTGACCTAGGGCTAAGACCCTGGGCTAGGCGCCTTCGGAGCTTCGTTGATCGACGATTTCAAATGCAATGAACGGACAACTCCTTGTCTCCCGAATCACCGATCCCCGATATGCCGACTGGCTGCCACCTGTCCCAACGAGATCGAACAGTCCAGATTTTCTTTGAACCATTGGCGCTGCCCTTCGTGCTAAACCCCGGGCAATTTGACAGCCTCGAAAACCTGATGACCATCGATTAACTCTGTAGGATGGATCTCGGCTACCGACAGCAAAACTTTGCTCGCTCACTTGACTTGCTAATGAAAAAGGGATTCCCCTGTGCTGCACTTGGGCGCTTCCTGCGCAACCTGCAGGTCTGGGTGCCCTCGAGCCCAGGACGAGAATTATCGCTAACAACACCGTTTACAAGGAAGTGATGAAATGATTACTTTCTTACACCTCTGATTACGCTGAAAATAACTCACATTTTTTCGTATTTCCAGCTACACTCGTAATGGCTTGACCACTTGAGACCATAGTAGAGGCCGTGCAATGTTCCAATTTGTTCTGCAAGTGTCGATGGTGGAGAATTCGCACCTTTGACTATTGTTTATGCGTAGGTTACTTGCAGGTTTTAGTATGTCGGTCGTGTTTCAACGATTCCTCGAGATACATTCACCATCCACAGCCATCGACAGAGTTCTTCTTGCAGCCATCGGAGCTACTGTTCTCATCTTCACCGATGAACATCGACGAAGTTGCTATTAACTTTGTTGATCAGCAGTGAAGTTCCCTTCAATATCGCTGATGGCTTCAGAAAAGTTTTCATGGAGTAGTTTCCCTCGAAACATTTATCTCATTTCCTTGGGCACAATTTCTTTTAAGTCCTCCGATAGCTTTTGGCGAACTTGTTGTCAACTTTGCGGATTGCTTCAGCGAACTTAGTTTTAACCTTGCTAATGGTTCGGAAATGTTTATCCCAAGTCCTTTGATGGCTTCATAACTTATAATTTTCTTTTCATTTTTTTGTTTTGTTTTAATTTTCATGGATTTAGGTTTAATTTGAATTTAAACAAGTTTAAATTCAAATTAAATATAAATTCCAAATAAAAAATATTAATCATGACTGAATCACGTTAAAATTAATTTTTTTTTTTTTTTGAAATAACGAAGGGTCTTACCAAAACCAATTTCATGTGGAAGCGAAAAACCTAGGGTATGAACCTCATATTAACATTATCGAAAAAAACTTCATAACTTGCTTCTACGAAGTTGGATTGGACTACTGTGTTTTACACTGCAAAGTACAGGGAGAGGATTTCTTGGTCGATCCATTCTGTTATTTGTGGGAATTGGATTCTGATTCTGTGAGTTGCATTGGAATCATAATGGCGAGAATAATATGATTGTTATATTTTAGAGGTGAAAATTTCACATATTATATTTTGATGATGATTTGCAAAAATTAGATTCCGTCACTTGTTGGGTCATGTATGATGTACATGCTCCTAATTCACCCATTAAGACTGAGGTTATGTACCAATAGAACAAATTTTTAAATCCGCCAAAACAACCAACTGACATTCAGTGTGCTTAGTACTATCTAGGAGATGAAAGGACCAAATTTTTTTCGAAGTGCATTTTAGAACCAAGGCAAGACCAATAGGTGTTGTGGTTAACCCATCTGACACTAGATGATACTTTCACAATCATGGTTCAGTTGATCCAGGTGGATATCGGTGGCCACCCACCTATTCCAACTAGCTCATCTTAACAGTTTTTCAGTTTGGTTGTTTTTTCCTAGTTTTCGGGTCCTAAACTTCCAGGGCCATTTTGAGGCCCTAAACAACATTTTTAGGGCTCGCCACAGTCAAACTATATACAAAGTTAGAGTTTGATGACATATTGTGTATTCCTCGGATAGAACTTTCCAACAGGCTATCATGCGCCTAAACGAAGATCGTATGAAAAAGTTACGACCCCTGGAAGTTGATGTACTAACTTACCTCAACAGGGCCCACATGACTTTTGGCACTTCATCTCCCATGGTTATATTTTTGGATGTATAGAGTTTCCGCATTCATGTTTATTTTAAAAAGTCTTTCAGATCCTCATTGTACTCATCTTCTTGTGAATGAGCTCAATCGTCACATCTCTTCTCAGAGATAATCCGCCACCATTCTAACAAGCTTGTTTTCAGTCTACATTTTACAGTTTCATCATATTTCTTTATTGAATAAAAGTCAATTTTACTGTATCTATGTTATTGTTCCTTGTGTCTCTATGTTAATAATAATAATAATCTGTTTTCATTTCGTTATGCTCATAAAATTCAAATTAGTGGTATCAGAGAGGTCTACTCCTTGTCGTTCTTAGTGCATGTCCCCGACGAGGTCAAGGTACAAGGAGTTGGGTCTCGAGCTTGTTTTTCTCGAGGAAAAAAGCTCTCTCGCATGCCCAAGAGACCTTCCATGGCGGAAGAAAAGAAATACGACAGGACAAGAGATCCTTTCAAACTATTGCTCGAGGAAGCCCTCACACAATAAAGGAAAGAGATGATAATTTTGCGCAAATCCTTCGACAACTACCAATAAGAAACACATCTTCCTCGAGTGGAGGTGCTTCCCCCTTCAAGGTACATATCAACTTTGATATTATTTATATTCCATAACTTTTTGAATAGAGAAAATATTACTTTTGCGCTCCTCAAAGTCCTTCCCCATGTCAAAGATTGGTGGGAGACTTTCTGTGAGAAAAAGAAAACAGAGGAACCCTCATTATTTACATTCTTACTCACTTGGGAGTCCTCCAGGGATGTTATTAAGGAACAATACTACCCTGTTGGAAGTTATGATGACCTGCATACAAAATGGACCACACTGTGGCAAGAAAGGGACCAAGCAGTGCCATAGTTCACAAATATTTTCCATACCTTGTGCACCAAGCCGGGTATCAAATATTCTGAGCGACATCGGGTGCTCAAGTACCACGATGGTTTGCATAGATACATCCAAGAAGAAATGGAGTTTCTGGACATCTTGTCCTTGGGTGTGGTGCTAGACACACTGACTACACAGAGAGGGGGGGTGAATTAGTGTAGGACTCTTTTTACACTTCTTTAAAAAGTTTAGTTAGCAACCACTTCAAACATATTATTCATTCATACTTAGTTACTTGCATGTATCAACAACATTCATGAATAATAGAGAACTATAAACCATGACCACAATAAACACAAAGAACTTTAGATATATGTGAGATTTTTGTATTATGTGTTATAGGAGACTACAATCTTTGGGGTTTATTAGAACCAACTAAAAAGAGCACCAAATCCAAGAAAGTACCAAATCTCAATACAAGACCCAGCATGCAGATCTCAACACCAACTGAGATGTGAGTAATCCAACCCTCAAGTACAAAACCCAACTTGTAGATAGAAAACCATCTGTCAAATATTTTCACAGATCCGCGACCTGTGTATTTGCAACATGTAGGACCCGAGTATCCATGCCATTCCTCACTGCAACCCTTGGATATCCGCATCCTTGTGTACTGCAACTCGTGGACTTCTTCAGACCTTCCCAAATTCACTGTCACTATCTCTTTTTCTCTTTCTGTGCCACTGTCTCAGTCTCTGTGTCACTGTCTAGTCCTATTGTCTCTGCTCATCAATCAATGATCATAAACAACTTGTGCCATACCATACATCAAGTGTATACCAACATACATCCATCTTTCATGAATCAAGAGATACATCAACAATGAACTAGAGAATAAACTATTTACAACTTGTGCCATATACCATGTCATCAGATATGTACCATACATAACAATGCTGCTCATTCAGCCAACCATCCAACATATAACATATTCAACCATGCCAAGTATGCCTCAAGCATAGACCATACCATAACAATAAGTAACCATCAAAACAACCATACCAATAACACTTAGACTTGCACTAGCACTGTTCTTCAATGGATCTAAAAAAGAGACCATAGTTCCACGAGAGCATATGTTAAACATTACCAAGGCATGCCTTAATCAGGTTCCACAACCTCATAAGGATATGGAATTACCTTTTCATACTGTAATTGATTCGATGCCTTAGATATCAGACCAATAGACCAACCTCGGCCTCAACAACCTGGACCAAACATTTCTTCTTGAGATTGAACAAACCCTTTTACAGATCCTCTCTTTTCCCTTCTACATCTTGTGGGTATCCGTGATTTACTCTTCTAAATCCCGCATACATTCATGCATGAACTGCACTGCAACTTGCATATGTCTCAGATATTAGGGTTGTTTGAATATGCTACAACTCTAAGAGTTTTCCCTCAACTTTCTCTATAACTTCAAATGTATTAACGGGTACCTGCAATAAACCTTTCACAAGATAATATATATTCAATATGCTCAAAGCTCATCCACCATAAGAGACCCTGACTCTCTTATTTATACTCTCATTATTTACAGTCTTCCATACCTTGTGCACCAAGCTGGGTATCAAATATTCTGAGTGACATCGGGTGCTCAAGTACCATAGTGGTTTGCATAGATACATCCAAGAAGAAATGCAGTTTCTAGACATTTTGTCCCTGGGCATGGTGTTAGACACACTGACCACACTGACAGGGGGGTGAATTAGTGTATGAATCTTTTTACACTTCTTTAAAAAGTTTAGTTAGCAACTACTTCAAACATATTATTCATTCATACTTAGTTACTTGCATGTATCAACAACATTCATGAATAATAGAGAACTATAAACCATCACCACAATAAACACAAAGAACATCAGATATATGTGTAAGTTTTTTGTATTATGTGTTACAGGGGACTACAATCTCCGGGGTTTATTAGCACCAACTGAAAAGAGAACCAAATCCAAGAAAGTACCAAATCTCAGTACAAGACCCAACATGCAGATCTCAATGCCAACTGAGATGTGAGTAATCCAACCCTCAAGTACAAAACCCAACTTGTAGATAGAAAACCATCTGTCAAATATTTTCACAGATCTACAACCTGTGTATTTCCAACATGCGGGACCCGGGTTTCCACACCATTCCTAACTACAGCCCTTGGATGTCCAAGTCCTTGTGTACTACAACTCGTGGACTTCTTCAGACCTTCCCAAATTCACTGTCACTATCTCTTTTTCTCTTTCTGTGCCACTGTCTCAGTCTCTATGTCACTGTTTAGTCCTATTGTCTTTTCTCATCAATCACTGATCATAAACAACTTGTGCCATACCATACATCAAGTGTATACCAACATACATCCATCTTTCATGAATCAAGAGATACATCAACAATGAACTAGAGAATCAAATATTTACAACCTGTGCCATATACCATGTCATCAGACATGTACCATACATAACAATGATGTTCATTCAGCCAACCATCCAACATATACCATATTCAACCATGCCAAGTATGCCTCAAGCATACACCATACCATAACAATAAGTAACCATCAAAACAACCATACCAATAACACTCATACCTGCACTAGCAATGTTCTTCAATGGTTCTAAAAAGGATACCATAGTTCCACAAGAGCATATGCTAAACATTACCAAGTCATGCCTTAATCAAGTTCCACAACCTCATAAGGATATGGAATTATCTTTTCATACTGTAATTGATTCGATGCCTCAGATATCAGACCAATATACCAACCTCGGCCTCAACAACCTGGACCAAACATTTCTTCTTGAGATTGCACAAACCCTTTTACAGATCCACTCTTTTCCCTTCTACATCTCGTAGGTATCCGTGCTTTACTCTTCTAAATCCCGCATACATTCACACATGAACTGCACTGCAACTTGCATATGTCTTAGAGATTAGGGTTGTTTGAATATGCTACAACTCCAAGACTTTTCCCTCAACTTTCTTTGTAACTTCAAATGTATTAATGGGTACCTGTAATAAACCTTTCACAAGATAATATATATTCAATATGCTCAAATCTCATCCACCATAAGAGACCCTTACTCTCTTATTTATACTCTCCAAGTAGCTTCCTCTAGGGGTTATCTTCTAACCAAATTCCTTCTTTAATGGATAACCCACTTCTAACTACTTTGTCCACTTACAACCACTTTATCCACAAATATTAATCTCACCACTTATAGTTGCAACTAATTTATTTTTTATTATTTTCTTTTTCCAACCACTGAACTCATGATTAACTCCTAGTTACAACCACTTTGACTAGTCAAATTCTTCTAGGAGATTCTATAACAATTTGATCTTCTTGACTTCTTTGACCTTCTAGGGGCTTCTAGATAACTCATGAGGGTTCTCCAACTTCACAAGGCCATATCTCCCTAACTGAGAGGAACTACATGGAGTACCACATATCATCGGAAATGGAATGACATGTACTATCCATCTAGAATAGTCTACCCTGGAAATTCATGGATCTTCATTACAATATTTCTCAACCAAACTTGGGTTCCTTAACAACACCTAGGGGTACTCAACCACTTAACCATTTGGACTTCGCAAAGCATCTTCTTGCGAGATATTTCACCATAAGGGGACCACTTTGGACTTCATCCATTTGATACTTTCTATCAACCATGACATGACATTAATGATACAACCTCCTTTGAAATCAACCTTGACATCAATGAGGAACTTGACATCAACCCTTTGACATCAATACTTTGACATCAATGACAACATAATCCAATAATCAATAACATCAATGATACAACTTCCTTTGATATCAAACTTGAAATCAATGACAACACATCATTGTGACACCACTTGACATCAACCCTTTGACATCAATCCTTTGACATCAATGACAACATAGTACAACAATATTCCCCTTTGGCATTGATGGAAACATCAACATTGATGTCAATACCAATCATTTATGTCAACAATGATGGCAACACTTAGACATAGCAATGCTCATTCCCCCTCTGTGATCATCGTTCCTCATCAATTTTCATCTCTCCTTATCAATGTTTTTATCTCTCCCCCTTTGACATCAATGGAAAATGGTATATCTCTTTGGGGATTCTCCCCATGGATGTGCTTCCCACCCTGTCCTGATGCCTTTGATATTTCTCTTCATCTGGATAATCTCTCTCCCCATGCAAAATGATATCACTATCATGCAATGTTGCCAATGCTCCCTCTATGATCATCTCTCCTCTTGGAATCATACCTCTGTAACCAATCATGAGAAAAATAATAACTCCCCCTATGGTTATGTCTCCCCCTATCTTCTCTGCAAGATGTTGGGTAATCACTGTGAACAAAATGATACCATTGTAATCTACTTCTGCTGCGGATTTTGTTGCTCTATCGGAGCACTGAACAACAATACTACATCAAGAAAACAATAATCTATTATTCCTTTGATGATCCTTGGACCCATCCATGCATCATACAATGATCCATCAATCTGTACCTCAACCTTTACCATCAACCAATGCATCAACCATGCACCAAACCTGTATCAACCATGTGCCAACCATGCACATCAACCATGTAAATCAACAATGTACATATAATATACCATAATATATCATCAATGAAGTGCATCAACCATATGCCAAGAATATGTGCCAAATGTGAATCAAGCATATGTCAAGATCACCAACAAGTGCCTCTATCAATGTGCCAACAAAATAATCAACCATGTAGCATGCCAACCATATTCCTCAAACAAGTGTCATATCACTCATGATATGCCTCAACCAGCTGCCATGTACTATGTGCCAATGTATCCAAGATATGTGCCACCAATGTATCTCAACAAGTATACGTCAATTATCATGCAACATAACAAGTGTCTCAATCATGTAATCAACATGTACATCGACCAAATGTCAAGATATTCAACAAGTGGGCCTCCAACAATACATCACATTATCATAAACCCTTACATTTCACCAACAATATGTCCCAATATGTATCTTCAAGCATGAACCAAGATTACCAAACAAATGTTTCTCATAATATATCTCATGATATATCAATAGAGATCACATATGTACAAGCCATGTACTACAACAGATATGCCTCAAAAACCATTTACTACAGCAAGTATAATGAAACAATAATACCTCTAAACATGTACCAAGAAGATGCCTCAATATATTAATGATATACCTCTATCCAATATCACATTACCCATGATATACTTCATAAACAAGGTGCCACAATCTTATTGATAAGTACTTAACATAACCAACATTGTACCTCAACAAAAATTGCCTCAATCCACACTCTAGGGTTAGTACCATGCATCCAAAATAGGCATCAAGCATATGCTTCAAAACTCAACCATATATCATCACCATACATTCATCAAACACACATACAAGCATGAAAACTTGAAGCACACCATCTCTGTAATATCCCTAGGCCGAACCCAATTGTAATGCAAATGAAAATGTACTTAAGCTGGTGAGTTGTTTTGATATCATTTGTATGCACATTCATGGCATAGTGTGCATATGTACTATGCAATAAAATGATAAAGTGTGCACATTTTAGGATACCGCGCGTAGCAACTTAAGTGCATGCAATATTGAGGCCAGGGAACCTTTGTGTATATTTTGTGTTTTATAGGTTGGTGATCCAAGCTATTATAAGCTAGGATGCTTATGTTTTGATTAGGTTGGAGAGCCTAGATGTTAAAGGCCAGTGCGCCTATTTTTGTACATGTATCATAATTAATATAAAATACATTGTTGCACATAGACCGATCATGATAAAATATATGGGGGACTAAACTCCACTAGTTAGGGAAAAGGAGGGGCTAAGTTAAGGAAAGGGGCTAAGCTAGGGAGCTTAAGCCAAAAATGAATATTATATTAATATTTCTTAAATCATAAAGTATGGATAATTATTTTATCCTAAGTTCTAAAGTGGGGTACAAGTGGGCTAAAGTAGCTCCCAACATGACAAGTGTCAAGTTGGGGACATGCATACATATTGTGGGAACTTAGTTCATTTTCCCATCTTTTCCATCTTTCTTCCCATGAGTTCTACCATCATTCAATCATTTAGTCAATCATCTATGAACATGCACACACCCATTGAGCTATCCTTTGTATTTTCATGACTGTACCTGAACCTGTATCCATATCCATTTTGTGTTTGTGTATCTAGTTATCTTAGGAGCTGGACTGAAGAAGCGGGTTGTCAGGCCCATGAGCAATTCTCTGGGTGAGAGATTTGTTGGGGATTGATTTCTTGAAGGTGTTGAACTGTAGCTAGAGTGCTATGAGAATTCCTATCTGACTTGTTGTTGAAGCCTAGAAAGGAAGTGGGGTAGCCGAAGGACTATTGAACAAAGAAGGGGCACACTTCCTGGGTGGGGCAAGCATGTGGGGAATGAGGGACTGTGGGTTGTTAGTTTGAGTTGGCACCTGAGACCGAGTCCTTCCTGTTGTCTATGAGCCTTTATCCTCGTTAGGAATCCCTTTACCTAGGTGGAGTTTAGTCCTAGCTCCGAGGTGACTCACTGTTGAGAATGATGAACAGTGTGGTCTAAGGCTGAGAGGTTCATGGAAGGTATGCACGCAGTTGGTGACATTCTTACCAAGATAAGTGCCAATCTGGGTGATAAATTTACATGCTGCATTGTTATTTACATGCTTATATATATGGGTTTATCTTATGTTTGTTTATAACTATCTGTAAATTTATGGGTGTTTCCTGTATATGTTTACTGTCATTTTACTACGAATCCATGCATTTACATAACGTATTTGTCTGTCTATGTTTTTTTTATATATGCTTCTGCAAGAGTTCTATGTGCATATGTATTTTAATTGCATGCAGTTCAAAAAACAATTATGTGGCATAGCTCAGTTAGATGTTGGGTATGTTACAATATGTTCCATAGAGAAAACATAAGAGTTCTCGGGCGTAGTGTGGTCCGGCATGGATGGTCAAGGACATTACAATCTCAGCCTCTATATAAATTGTGTTGTACCATCAAACCATGTTGCCACTCATTTGTACATCATGTTTCAAGGCTTTACCACATGCATGAGACTTCACCACAAACATCTCTCTTATGTATGCGACTTTTCTTCAGAAAGATCATGCATGTACGTGAATGTTCCCACAGCAACTCACGTATGCCTCTGAAGATTCTTCATGGAAACCATTATTTATTCCTACATTCATGTCTAGCTATTCAGAGTTCTTCATCCACTTCCGAGAGTGTCCTATCTTCTCAAAACTTGTACTTTGAACTTCCATCCTTCCAATATTATCTTTCTTCCATGTTTCATTTTATATTCTTTCCATATTGTATGAAGCATTTCTCATTGACTGCCTCCTTGAATTCCAACAATCTTGGGATTTTTGGCCAAACCCACTACAGCTATAACATCTCATGGTGTGATAATGTGCAACAATGTGTCCCACAATATTACATCTCCAACATCTTAGGGTGTTACAGAATATTCCAACATCTTTCCTTGCATAATGTATGCAATCCAAAGCTTTGTGAGCATATTCATTACATGAGAAACAATGACCATTGAAAACATTTTCATACCTTTTCTTTTGTGTCAACCTGGAGGGAATCTATCTTTTGAATTTTCTTTGAGGTGTAGGGATGGCTTCTTGGTGTCTTCCTTTCTCTGTTCTTCTGAAGGTTTGATCCGGATTATTTTCATCACAAAATGAGAGTCGAGATATAATAAAGAAACTGTTAAGCCCTAATATTGGCTCATTACCACTTAATTGGGGCATATTAGATTAGTAATGTTATTTTATTTATGTCGGCTATAGGCCATTATTTTTAATTTAGATTAGTAATGTTATTTTATTTATGTCGTCTTTAAGCCATTAAACCTCCTAGTCTCCTATATATACCAAGGAGACATTTTCATTTTGAATCATCTTGTACTTGAACATTTAAGTGGGGTAAAAGGAGGTTTCCCCCTTGAAGAGGCTTATTATCTGAAATTATCTCTTTTTCAAGGTGTTGAGTACTTTTCCTGAGGTTTTTCTATGCTATATTGATGTTTGGTTCTTAACATATGGTATCAGAACTCAAGGTCTTGGGGTTTCGCTGCTACATCTGAGACACTGTGGAATTTTCGCTATAACTTTTTTTCTACAACGTTTCAGAAGGAACGGCTTGGAGAGTATTTAGAAGACGGATCAAGGTACGTTGGGTTCAAAATTTAGCTCCTAAGGCCTTATACTTTCGGAGATATAGCCTGTACAAGATAGGGTTCTGGAATCATCCTGAAATGAGTCTTTGCAACATTTTCTCTATAAACAATTTTATGTAATGTTTCAGACCCTGAACTCTGGGGTCCATTTACATAAATTATTTTTTTATCTTTGGTAAAAATTTCAGCTTCTGGGTCATCATAAATTTGTAGATACACCTTGTGTAAGATAGGGTATCTGACTAGTCCTATTCGCTAGTCTCAAGAAGGTGTTCCAGGTAAAAAAATCATAACTTATTCCTAGAGTATCCAAATTGGGTGGGACTAGTTGCACTGGATCGTGGACATTTTGTAGTATTTTGGGTGCGAGTTTCAGAATTTTATATCAATTATTTTGTGTGGGGCACACTATACAAGTGAGATCTCCTGGAAAGGCCAAAAATCAGCAAGTTGTGGGGAAGTTATCATAAATTCCACTTGGAACATCCAATTTTGATCAGACCTGTGGCAT
>ML785893.1:436063-450457 GCA_009831015.1 Picea engelmannii | reverse complement strand
ATCTTGTACTTGAACATTTAAGTGGGGTAAAAGGAGGTTGCCCCCTCGAAGAGGCTTATTATCTGAAATTATCTCTTTTTAAAGGCGTTGAGTACCTTTCCTGAAGTTTTTCTATGCTATATTGATGTTTGGTTCTTAACAATGGTTGTCCATCAAGGAGGACTCGTAGCGAGAGATCAACACTTCACTGACTCACAGGGTGGAAAATTCAAAGAGGGAAGTCGTGAGAACTCGCGACACGCAAAACTCCAACCCACTTTAGAGTTAGTCCACAGGTCATAGTGAATGGTCACATGGATGGAGGCCAAAAGGGGAGCTAAGGAACGTTATCCCTTTTTGGAGCTCAGAAGTTGGAGGAGTTGGGGCACCTTGCATCGAAAGTCCTGAAGTCATGAAATGTGACGCACCATTTGGTTTAAGATTGTGTTCATGGGAATGGTCATGTGAGTGGAGGTAGCTAATGGTTGTTAAGCCATTTTTGGAGCTCAAGAGTTGGGGAGTCAGGGGTGGCTCATGCGTCGAAGTCCCCACACACAAAGTCTCAAAACACCTTTTGAGTAGGTGCACAGTCACAGCCCGTGGTCGCGTGGAGGTGAATCTCGCACTTGGTGCTTAGTCACATAGGCAGAGTTTCATAAAAAGGACATGTGAATTTGTTAAATAGAGGTTCCAACAGGGAATTGAAGATCTTCTCTAGCTCAATAGAGTTAGGAACAATGCTTGACCAAGAGGCCAGACTGATTCCCTGACCTTCCAAAATTAGGAACCATGAATGGAGTTTTTGTCCTCTAAGAAAATCAAAACACAATTTTATGCCCCGTCATGGGTGTGTTACAGTCAGAAACACTAACCATAGTGAGAGCGGGGGGGGGGGGGGGTTGAATCAGTGTATGAATCTTTTTACACTTCTTTCAAAAATTTAGTTAGAAACCACTTCAAACATATTATTCACTCATACTTAGTTACTTGCATGTATCAACAAAATTCATGAACAATAGATAACTATAAAGCATCACCACAATAAACAAAAAGAACACCAAATATATGTGTAATATTTTTGTATTATCTGTTACAGGAGACTACAATCTCTAGGGTTTATGAACACCAATTGAAAAGAGAACTAACTCCATGAGAGTACAAACTCTCAATATAAGACCCAACTTGTAGATATGAACACCAACTGAGATGTGAGGAATCCAACCCTCAAGTACATGACCCATCTTGTAAACATAAAACAATCTGTCAAATATTTTCATAGATCCACGACCTGTGTATCTACAACATGCGAGTATCCAATCCCTTCCAAACTACAACCCATGGATTTCCGCGTCCCTATGTACTGCAACTCATGAACTTCTTCAGACCTTCCCAAATTCACTGTCACTATCTCATTTTCTCCGTCTGTACCATTGTCTCAGTCTCTATGTCTCTATCTAGTCCTGTTGTCTCCACTCCTCAATAATTGATCATAAACAACCTGTTCCATACCATACATCAAGTGTATACCAACATACATGCATCTATCATGAATCAATAGATACATCAACAATGAACTAGAGCATCAACCATTTACAACATGTGCCATATACCATGTCATTAGATCTATACCATACATAAGAATGTTGCTCATTAAGCCATCCATCCAACATATACTATATCCAACCATGCCAAGTATGCCTCAAACATAAACCATACCATAACAAGAAGTAACCATCAAAACAACCACACCAATAGCACTTAGACCTACA
Organism: Picea engelmannii; assembly: GCA_009831015.1. Classification (NCBI taxonomy): domain Eukaryota; kingdom Viridiplantae; phylum Streptophyta; class Pinopsida; order Pinales; family Pinaceae; genus Picea; species Picea engelmannii. Next base: position 448,709 of record ML785893.1, on the reverse strand, counting down.
CCAATAATTTTCTTCAATAGATCTACAGTAGATACCATACTTCCACGAGAGAATATGCCAAACCTTACCAAGTCACTCTTTAAGAATGTTCCACAACCTCATAAGGATATGGACTTACCTTTGCATATTGTTGTAGTCTTAGGAATTAGAGAAGACATTCAATAGAGACTCATTAAGAACATCAAGATACACACATAATCCCAAGAAATAAGGAGATAAATGTGAGGAAGGATATCCATCCCAAGTTTGTATTCCATCTTTAGGGTTAGTTATACAATAGATGAATGATTGTAGCAGTTGCACCCGCTCCAACTAATCCTTTGTTTAGTTACATTTACCACTTGTTATAAATATTTACTTAGATTTATCCACGTATTACATATATTGTTTCTTTATTACATATTATCATGTACTATAATGTCTAATAACATATATGTGATGACTATTAGGGCCTAAAAGTCCACCTCAACATCTCTCCCACACTCAATTCCTTGCTTGTCTCGAGAAAGTGTGCAGATAATTGATGACCTGCTACTCTTTGGTCTTTGTCTTCAATCTGGTAGATGCATGTGCTCATGATCTGTTTCTCAAGTCCACTAATAGACACTCGCTAGTTTGTTTCTCATCAATATTATTGTATTGATGTTTTTAGTCATGGTTGTGTTTCTTATGGAGTCTACAATTTACATTATTTCTAAAAGACAATTCATCTATGACTTAACTATGACTCTTTCACTATTAATAAATACAAAATATTTTTCCTGTGCAGGGCTTGACTTCATTTCGTCGATTGGATATCGACTGATGTTAGTGAGAGACCGATCCAATTCATATTACAATCGTGGAGGGGATCACCTTCCTTTAAAGAAGACATGGGTTTAACCCCCTCCTTTCTTTAGATACAACTCAAATTTTGAAATATAAAAACATTTTTTCTTTTCAATGTTTTTTTTGACTTGACTAACTTATCCTTCGTATAGTCCTTTTTGTACATTTGACTCCTATTAGTATTTTTCATTATATAGAATACTTACATTGATTCTTATTTAAACACTATTTATGCATTACTAACTTTTGTGAAACTTTGACTTTTATCCATCCCATATTACAATAGCCTTCAAAAATTAAAGATGAATGATCGTTACTTTTAAAGCAGATGAAATTTCTACGACAACCAGGTTTCCCATATCACCAATTCGACCCGATGTGTGATTCTTCAATGATGCATGCATACTTCTTGTAGTATTTAGGTAGGCTTCTTCATATTGGGTTGAATATTTAGTCAATTCAACGTTGACTGATTGGCATAGTCCTTTGACCAAGGTAACACTAAGTCGGTCCCTCGACATCGACTGCATCATCAACTAGATCAAACATCATGTATATTTGTTTCTAGTAAAACTTCCAACACAACATATGATGAACTCCTTGTGGTATTATCATTGTGGAATAGACTACTCGACATGTTGAAATTTGATGTATCGACTAACATGTGCAATGATAATTGTTATTAAAGGATCAGGATGGAATAATTTATCTATGTGATGCTTGTACATGCAATGACTTCCTTTCAACAATTTGATATAACTTGTTAGGGTAATTACTTATATATATTGACAATGGTTGATTGTCCAGGTTGAGTTTAAAATTAGCCGAATGATTTTGTGTTAGTCGAAGTAGCAGTGTTGATAGAAGTAGAAGTTAATCGACCAAGTCGATTAGGTTGACCCAACCCAGTTTCACGGACTTCAGAATTTTCTCTAGTCATTCGGATCCTTATGCAGTCGACTCAATTCATGCTTCCATTTCTCTAATGAATGCTTCCATTCATGGTTTTCTACAATGTAATGCTCGATTGAAATAGTTACTATTTGAGGATGACTATCAACATTTCTTCATCGTGTAATTGATTCCTCACCATTTTTGTTTCCCAATACATTATAAATATCATTATTGGTCATTGGTCAATTGATGGTATATGGTCGACATCTATTTTCATTGGCCGACTTGAGTAAGTCAACATGCATGCAGTCAGAAACAAATGATTATTCAGGCGATTCTTATCCATTCCCATGCGAGTTCATATTTCTCGCCAACCATTGATTATAATGAGACTTTAGGGTGTGTTGTTGGCACGTTTTCCATGAATTCTTGGTCGCTTGATGCATCAAGGGAATGCGCTTAGTTGAAAAGGAAAACCAATAAAATAACTAGGTCATGGTTCATGAAGATTCGTTGGTTGACCTACTACTTAAAACTTGTGACTTGGAAACATTGGGTTGGGTTTCGGTTGAGCGAAAAGATATCCATTGGACATTGATAAATATCAACCAAGATCAATTGAAGCATCGAATATTCCTCACTCAATATCTAGGGAAGATAATGAAACCTCTCATCTTCTCCTTTCAACGACCAATGGAGAGGCCTAAGCAATAATATCCATGTGTCATCCTTTTATCACGAAATTGACACCCTCATTTCCAGCGTCATCTATAGTGAAATTCTCACACAATAAACAATATGTTATTGTTGGCACAGGGGAAAAACGAGGGTTCAGCTATAATAGTGCACCAACAAGCCCTAACTACTGGCCCTTTCGGAAACACCTTCGAGGCAGATGTAGTCTCACTCGAAGTAGCAATAGGGTGTTGCAAGACACCGGTGTCTACAACTAGAGGAAATGTAAAGTGGATACGGGGAAACAACACACAACAATCTATTGATTCTTTATCTTCCTTAATCCTACTACGCAACTATATCTCAGATCTAACAAAATATTGCATGAATAGTATATCAGAGAGCAAAAGAACACAACATCAATCACACACAACAACAAGATATACGTGGTTCACCCTCTCCCTAGGGATACATCCACAAAACTGTCTTTCTTGATATTATGAAAACATACAGTTCTATCTACGCATTTATCTTGCAGATCTCTCTTTCCTCTCATTGCACACCCAGCTGTAGGATTGATATTTGCACCCAGCTGAAGATCTTACAGTACTAGAAGGCTCTCACACACAACACTTCTATCTCTCACAACAATAATCACTCATAACATCAACCGACTCAGAACAAACAATGACAACAAAAACCCCATCCTAGGACCTCTTGACCTTTATTTATACATTACAATAGCTCACTGACAACCTCAGGTTGAAACCTAGGTGTCCAAAACCTAGGATACCAAAACCCTAGGGTTCTAAAACCCTAGGTCAAATTGACCTGTGTTTTCAGGGCTTTGCTAGCCCGTCTTTCCTTCTTTCTGGCGTGGTGCTCCAAAGTATCTATCGGTGGATTTTTCCACTTACTAAGTTGTCCATGATCCATCTTCCTTGCTGATATTTCATCCTCGATATCCTCGTCCAATGACTTTCTTTCTCTTACTTCGCTCTATCTTTTCTTCTCTTTTGGTCACTTCGACCCAATCTCAGTCAACTTGTCTTCTGCACAATTCGCAGTTCACATTTATTTCCTTAATATTCACAACCTTCCATAACCAAGGGACAACAGGCCCCTAACACTCACATGTGACTCATCCCAAGGAACTTCAAGTCTAAACCTTTTGTTTTTCTTAACTTTAGACTGCGCAGGTCAGCCTGCAATTTCTGCTCTATCCCTCCCTTCCTTGTGTAGACTGTCCTTTTTGTGTCTGGTACCTAGACCCTTCTTCTCATTCTTTTATTGGGAGCTATGAAGTAGATGGTTTTCATAGTACGATTTCCACTGGCTCCCATTTACCAAAACCTCCTTTCATTCCCCATTCAAAGTCTTAAACTGTGCAGCTCCTCCTTTTGTAACATAGGCCACCTCATATGGCCCCAACCAATGTGTTCTGAACTTCCCTGGATGCTTCATGAACTTACTGTCATATACCAATGCTAGGTCTCCCTGCTTAAATGCTTTTTGCTTGATGTGCCTGTCATGATAGGCCTTTTCTCATTCCTTCTACACCTACAGGTGAAATATTGCAATAAATATGTCTTCTTCTAGTTCTACCAACTACGCAAGCCTCTCTTGAACAATGCTAGTGTCATCCATATCTGTAAAGGCTGCAATTCTGAGACTAGGAACCAAATACTCTATAGGGACAACTACTTCTAGGCCATAAACCAATTTAAAGTGGTTCTGCATTTTCAACTTCTTGCAAGTGGTTCTATATGCCCATAATACTGCTGGCACTCTCAAATCCCAATCATCCCTATTCACACTGCAAATATTCATCAACGTTGTCTCCAAGATTTTGTTGAAATCTTCGACCGTCCCATTCTCTTGTGGATGGTATGGAGTAATGTTTTTATGGCCGACTTAAAATTCCTGAGTCAAGGATTCAATGCTCTTATTAATAAAATTTGTACCTTGATCTCTCATAAGGGTCTTCGGACATCCAAACCTAGTTATGATATCATTGAATCTAAATCACGCAATTGTAGTTGAACTACAGTCCTTGACTGCTCTTTCTTCAACCCATGTTGTCAAATACTCTGTCGCAGTGATGATGTATTTTTCTCCTGTGCACTTTCCTGGTGGGCTAATAGGTCCTACGAAATCAATTGCCCATTTATCAAATGCTTGCAAAGTTAGCTACAGTGCTAAAGGCATATCATCTCTTCGGGAAGGCTTCCCAACTCTTTGGCATACATCGCAGACTTTATAGTATTCCTTGGAATCTTTATGTAAAGTAGGACATCAGAGGCTAGCTCTGAGAACCTTTTGCGCTGTTGCTTTCCCTGCGTAGTGTCCTCCTACAATGCCTTCATGTGCTTGTGCTAAAATTAGTGGTCCTTCTGCCTCCATAACACATCTCCTTAAAATCTCATCGGGTACCATCTTACATAACTGTCCATCTATAAGAGAAAAATACACAACACGAACTACCAATTGCATTTGGTAGTGTATCCTCCTAAGTAGTAGGTTCCTCTCCATTCTCTTATATGGAAAAAGATCAGGTCCCTTGTTCATTCTCCCTGGCTTGACCACAATCTCAAAATAATATTCCTGAAATAATAGTAACCATATGCATATTCTTCCCCCCAACACTGGCTTATTGATTAGGTATTTCAATGTAGAGTGATTAGTGAACATCTTAAAATGTCCTCCCAACAAGTAGTGACAAAATTTTTGTATCATGTACACCATGGCTAAACCTTCTCTCTCAGTGGTAGTGTAATTGATTTCAGTTGTAGATAGATTTCTTCTAGAAAAGGATAATGGATGGTCAATATCTCCTGCTCTTGGTTGTGCTAACACTGCTCCTAGTGAAATAGATGAAGCATCAACATGCACGTGAAATTCATTTCTCCAATCTGGGAAAACTAGAATAGGCACAATAAACATTTTTTGTTTTAGTGTGTTGAAGCTCTGCTGGCATTCTTCTGTCCATTGAAATTGACAATATTTCTTCAAAAGCTTCTCCATTGGTGTTGTAATTTGTGCATAGCCATTAATGAACTTCTTGTAGTATCCAGTATGTCCCAGCGCAGTGTGCAGCTATCAAACCGAAGTGGGAGGGGGTATATCAATGATGATGATGATCTTAGAGGGATCTACTAGCAACCCCTGCTTACACACAAAATGGCCTAGCAAAACTCTAAAGGGTGAAAAGAAGAGGCACTTCTTCAGGTTTAGGGCAATCTGAAATTTCCTGCACTTGTCCAACATTAGTCTTAAACATTCAATGTGATTATGTAATAAGCTAAAAACAGTCCAATCATCAAAATATGCTTCCAAAAATTTATGTAAAAACTCCTTGAACACGTCAACACCACCCTAGAAAAGATGGCTAGTGCATTCTTCAATATGAAAGGAATCATTGTGTACTAGTAGGAACCACATTATGTTGCAAATGTGGTCTTATGATGATCTTCCTTAGCAATCCTAATATGGGGGTAACCTGGAAATCCATCTGTAAAAGAATATACTTTCCGTCCTCCCACATTATCTATCACTTCGTCAGTGAAAGGTGTAGGGAATGGGTCATGTAAACATGCATCATTCAACTTCCTGAGGTCTGCACATATTCTGATTTCTCATGTCTTCTTGTACTGGACCAGCATAGGGCTAACCCATTCTGACTCTTCAATAGGTTCTATGATTCATGCTTCCAACATTTTGTCTAATTCAATCTTCACTTTCTGTTTATATTTAGGATTAAACCTGTAGGGTCTCTGCTTGACTAGTCTAGCATCTGGTTTCAAGGGGATCTTCATCCCTCCCATAGGATCTTTAATGCCCTACATATCAATAAAATTGGTTAGAAACAAGTCCTGATATTCATGCAGTAATTCTGTGATCTTATCAATGGTGGCAACATTCCAGTAATATCCAATATTACCAAGCTTGGGTGCTTTCTCTGATCCAATGTTAACTTTCTTGATATTGATCGGTTGTCCAATGAAAGGTAGTTCGACTCTTGGTCCTTCTATGTATCTCTATCCTTTTGTTTCAGCGATGTTCACCTTCCTAGGATCATCGTCTTCATCAACATTGATATTGTAACAACCTTGTAATTTCTAAAGAGGCATAGCCCATTCATCCTCTTCTTTCTCCAAAGGAAGGCTATGTGCCTCCTCAAATAATTTTTATCTGATGAACTATAAATCTTGATCCACTATAGGGTACTGACTCTCAAATAAAAATATAGCTATAAATTTTCGAGTCATATCGTACCAATCTGAAGTGGTGAGGCACAGTTCTTCTTGAATAGACCAATTGATAGGTGTTGTGTCTAGAGTGTTAATGAATTTATGCACTCACTGCTCTTGAGGAATTCTTCTCCAGGCTTCCTCACAACCTCGCACATGGTCCTTCAGATAGATTTGACCTGTGTATTGAACTTCACATCCTTCATTTTTCTTAAAATCACGTTTTCATCAAAGTGCGACATTGCATCCATTCCATAATGTTCCTTTTATGTGTTCCCCACCATCTCACTGGAGTATATTTCAAATCCTCATCCAGTGCCAACAACCTTTGTCGTACTGGTACAATTTCTTAAAATTCCAACAAGAAATCTTCCAAATTATTTACACCATCAAAGGTGGGCAAGCTACTTACTTCTGTTCCAATCCAATGAACTTTCTTGTTCAGTCTAGCACATCTCCGCGTAGATACTTCATACATTTTGTTCTGTCAGTTCTCTAGTGCTTCCTCTGAGTCTGATGAGCATGAATTGTCACTTCTCCAGCTTAAGTTCCCATCTGATGTAGGATTAATGTAGTCATGTTGGCTTGCTGTCAATTTATATATATTCTCAAGCTCGTATTCATGTTCTTCTTCTCTGATGGGTTCTATGTATCTTTGACCTTCATCAGGATCTAGAGGTGCAATGACCCTAAGGCCATCACCTTCAAATGTCATTCTTATTTTCTTTAATTCAACAATAGTGGAATTATTGAAAGCCCAATCAATTCCTAACAGCACAGGATAAGGACAAATTTCATCAACTATCTCAATCACCTCGAAGTCTGTAAATGTTCTTACCCCGTCGATGTCCACAGGGACATGTTCCAGCCTCCCAAAGGGGCTTATTGCCTGATGATTAGCCATCCTAATCATAATAGGGTAATAAATCAACTTAGGCTTTCCCATTAGTGCCCAGGTCTTCTTTGTCATAACATTGACTTCCAAACCTAAGTTGAGGACCACATAGTCTATACCATAATCTCCAATATGAGCATTCAGGTGTAGTTTCTTATTTTTCCTTCTCTTTTTATATACTTGATGTACTTCTATATTCAGTAAGAGATATACCTTTCCTAGCTCATATTGTCTGATAAAATTTTGTAGTTCTTGTACAACTTTTTCATCCTTTATCAAATTAATACAAGTATATAGGAATTCCATAAGCTTTCTTAACTCTTTTCCTTCTCTAGGTGAAGCAGAATGATCAAAGGCCAAGGGAATTCCAAATTCTCTTACTTCTGGTTGTGCCTTTGATGAAGAATCCTGATCTTTTCCAAATTCTTTTCTTGCCTCCTCAAATGTTTGTTTCTCTTTCTTTGCATCAAACACTTGTGTCTTCTCTGCAACTTTTATGACCCTTGATTCTTCTGTACTCTTCTGTGGAGTCACTATGTATTCTCCTATAGCATCGCCTCCTCTAGTGATAAAAGAGACTCTAGGATCCACTCCATGAGGTTCTACTAATATCAATTGTACTTGTGGGTTTCGTCCTCTTCTCTCCTGAAGTTTGGCTAACAACGCAAGACAATATTCAATAATATGTTTGAATGAGTTACAGTAGCTGCAAGTGGTACAGGGGTTCTAACAGTCCCTTGCCAAGTGTATTGGTTGCATGCAGTTGTAACAAATGATTTGACCTTGACCTCATCCCATACCTCCTCCTCGTCCTCTTCCTCTGAATCCATCACGAGGGTTAAAGTTTCCTCTTCCCTGGGAATTATATTGCGTATTATTTCCTTCTAGCTGTACTTCACCTTGAATTTTGTATATATCCCTTGACCTTTCATGCATGAGGTCATAATCCCTACAATATCTATCATCATGCCCCACCGACTTACAGAATGTGCAATATAGATTTGTGGGTGTCTGGACATATTTTGCAAATAGTAATATTCACCAGGGTGATGTTAATTTCTACATACCTCACACCAGGGTAGGGTAGCTTGCTTCAAAGTGATCAGAGCTCCAGAAGAAAAGTACTCATGAAATAGAGGACAGATCTCCTTATCATGGCCCTTTGATTTAAATCTGATACACCATGTAATATCCCTCAAAAGAACCCAATTGTAAATGTGATGTAAGTGTACTTAAGCTGGTGAGCTGTTTTGACATCACTTTGTAATGCACCTCCCATGGCATAGTGCGTGCATGAACTGAGTAGTAAAATGATGTAGTGTGCACATTCCTGAATACCTCGCGTAGTAATTAAAGTGTGTGTAGTATGAAGGTCAGTGAACCTTGTGTATATGATATGTGCTATAGGCCGGTGAGCCAGTTATTATAAGTTGGAATTTTTATGTTTTGGAATTAGGCCAAAGATCCTAGATGTTAGAGGCTAGAGGCCAGTGCACCTATTTTGTATATGTCTCATGATTAATATAAAATACATAGTTGTGCACAGACCAACGACGATAAAAGAGATGGGGGACTCAACTTCACTAGTTAGGTAAAGGGAGGGACAAAAGTCAAGGGAAAGGGCGAATCTAGAGAGATTAAGCCAAAAAAGAGGGAATATTATATTAATATTTCCTAAAAGCATAAAGTATGGATAATTATTTTATCCTAAGTTCTAAAGTTGGGGACAAGTGGAACAAAGTAGCTTCCAACATGACAAGTGTCAAGTGGGGGACATGCATTCATATCATGGGGACTTAGCTCATTTGGTCACTTTTTTAGGATCATTCTCACCATCACCTTCATGATCATTCTGACTATCATACTTCACAATCAGTTTCATGATGATTCCTTCCATCACTCAGTTATCTAGTCAATGATTCCATGACCATTTCACTCACACAGTCTGTTATCCTTTAGACATTCATTTCACTGTATCTGAGCTTGTTTCCATAACCTTCCTCGGTTGGTGTACTTGGTTAGATTGGGAGTGGGATTGAATAAGAGGGTTGTTAGGCCCATGGGAAATTGAAGAGGTGGGTTGTCAGGCCCGTGAGAAATTCTCCGAGGGAAAGAATTGTTGGGGGTTGATTCCCAAAGGTGATAAAATACAACTATAGTTCTTTGAGACTTCCTATCTGGCCTGTTGCTGAAGCCCTGGAAGGGAAGTGGGGCAGCTGAGGGACTGTTGAGAAGAGAAGGGGCACACTTCCTTGGGTGGGATAGGAATGTGGGGAATGAGAGGCTGTTATTTGATAAAGCACCTGAGATGGAGTCTTTCCTGTTGTCTATGAACCCTATCCTAGTTAGGAACCCCTTTACCCAGGTGGAGTTCAGTCCCAGCTCGGGGGTGACTCACTGTTGAGAGTGATGAACAATGTATTCTAAGGCTGGGAGGTTCGTGGATGGTCTGTACGTAGTTGGTGACAATATTTCCAAGATAAGTACCAATCGTATGATAAAATTATATGATGCATTGTTATTTACGTGCTTATGTTACGATTTATCATATATGTGATTATAATTGCCTGTATGTTTATGGGTCTTTCCCTGTATATGTTGCATATCTGTGTTTACTGTTATTTCAGTATGAAATCGTATATTACCGAATGTAATTGTTTTTTTATGTTTATATGTACATATTTCGCAAGAGTGCTATATGTATATGTTTAAGTTGCATGCAGTTTGAAGAGAAAAGTTATGTGGCATAACTCAGTTGAATACTAGGTATGTTAGATATTATTTTCGGTATTAGCTGCATACTTATGTTAGATATTATTTTAGGGATTAGTTGAATACTCATGAATATGGGTCATAGATTAATGACTTACACTATGCAACTAATCCCGAAAATAATATCTAATATCTTGCACTGCGGAAGCCCCTATATACTGGGTATGTTACCGTATGTTCCGTAGTAAGAGAACGAAAGTGTTCCCTAGAGTATCGTGGCCCAACCTGTTTAAGGCTGGGGATGTTACCAACTGGTATAAGAGCATGAGAGATTGATCTAGAGTGGAATTCCCCGGCCTATGGGTGGTCGGGGGATGTTACCAATTGGTAGCAAAGCATGAGAGATTTCTCTGGAGTAGCATTCCTCGACCCATGGGTGGCCGAGGGACGTTACAAATTGGTATCAAAGCTTCAGTTTCAACACTGATACTGGATGGGCCAGAAAGGTTCAAGTGAAGCGAATATTCATAGAAGATTAATTTTGAAGTGACCTAATTTCAATTCAAAGAGCGTTTATGAAAAATCTTGGCATACAGGCGTGCGTGGTAAATTTTGGCACCGCGCGAAAAATGTTGGCGTGCAAGTGTGCGTGGTAAATTGTGGCACCACATGGAAGAATATTGTGTGCAGATGCACACGCTAAATTTATCCTTGCGTGGTGAGCACACACATAGTAATGTGCACATGGGGTTCGCAAGTACTGCATAACACAGAGGAGTTTTGTTGGTACACGCATAGTATGAGTATAAGTTGTCTCGCGACAGTTTATTCAATGGTGCACACAGATTATTGTGCATGATGGAACATATTGAAATTTGACATGGTGCAATGCATAGGGAGAAATGTATGTGGAGTATCGGTGCACGATACCAAAACTGTGCACAGTGGATATTGGCACACAACATAAAAGTAGTGTGCGCAAGTTGTCGGTGCAACGAAGAAGAAATGCATAGTGGATATAGGTGCACAGAAATGCGTTTTACATTGTGATGTTTCTATGCATGATAAATATGGATGTACAGGTTGAATTTTAGTGTGCACGAAGTCATTTGGAAGGCAATGAGTCTGATTTTAATTTGCATAATATTAGAAGAAAAAGAAACACACAACTGCATTGGAGCATTAATTAAAAAGAATTCCGAGTTTTATATTCCTCCGATTCAGACAGATGGAAGTGAAATATAAGATTACAAGAAAAACATACTATAAAATAAAACAAGACTCATAACACCACCAAATCGAATTTTGTAATAAACAATCCAAAATATGATTTTGTATTTATATAATCGTATTAATCCCAAAATTACAAAAAGGGAATGATAACAGTTATCCTGTTGTAAAAGGGTCATTTAAGAACATGCCTATCATCTCTGGTGCTCCTTACCTCTGCTACCAGCATTTCAAAATTCGTTGAAACATACTTAATTTTAGTTGAAGAATCACTTCAGCTTAGTGATCTCCTCCTTTAAAGAATCTAACCAGGCTGGTTGATTCTCTCTAACACTTTCGTCCATTTTAGTCATGGATTCCTCCTTCTTCTGTTGCTTGATCCTTTTCTTCTTAGCAGTTGGCCTATTGATGACTAAATCCTTCATAGTAGGATTCAACCTGACTTCCAACTGTGAGTCTATATCTGGCTCTGTGTGGAATTTAGTCGCTATAATGTGTGCAAGTACCCTTTCCTCCTTATTCGCAGGAAAGTCTAGCGTGTTTCTCGAATAACCAGTCTCACTGGATTTAGCCTTGTCCATGTATCTCAGTTTGTGGATACCAAAATGATTTTACAGAGAGCATAAAATCAAGTAATTTGTAGATTAATTCATTTATGGATAAGCAAATACCTTCATACTTGAGGATTGGTAGTTATAGAATTCCAATTATGAAGCACGGATGAACTATGTACAAGAGTGTTGGGTTGCCATGCTTGGATAATCCATTTCAAATGATTAACTTTTGAGTTCATTACATGGCGGAATTCAGTTTATGTCACATGGATACGAAGTACTGAATGAGTGAAATGGGGTGATCTGAATAGCTGTCGGCTGCTCCACGAGTGGTGGATTTGACATATTGAAACACATGATACCACGTCTTGGCGAAAGTGGTTTTGGAAAAAGAACTTCTTGCATAGATGTATCTTTGAAGGTGTCACTCATCTATGTTTTCAAGACTTGGGTCTTATTTGGAATTGTCATGGTGATAACACCAGGAAATTAGGAATTCTGATGTATATATTGAACCAAAATGGTTCATATTTTTCATGAATTGTTGAATTGTTAGCCTGATAAGCTTCGATGGTTGCACATTTTGTAGAATTAACAACAACTAGATC
>ML785893.1:375021-416032 GCA_009831015.1 Picea engelmannii | reverse complement strand
AAAATGTTTCCTATGGGGTGTGGCATGAAATGAAGATCCTGAATATACTACCCAAGACTCAGAAATATTATCTACAGAAAGAATCAAAGCATCTTGTAACACATCACCTATTACATTTGCTTCCTGATTTCTCTCCTGCTGTCCATATCTTTGTTTCTTTGGAGCTCTGCAGTCTTTCTTCATATGTCCTTTCTTCCCACAATTCCAGCACTCTATCTTTCCAAGTCTGGATTTACATCTGCCCTTCCTAGAATTTCCGCGGTTTCCTGAGCCCTTTCCTCTATCCTTTTGTCTTCCCCTGTTCTCCATGTTCAACGCATTTCCTAATGTCTCTTCTGTGCTTTTCCATCGCATTTCCTCACTAAGGATAACACCAACAACATCATCAAATTTTAAAGTATTTGAACCAAAGACAAAGTTACTTACATCCATGACCAACCATTCCAACTTTCTGGCAATGAGCACAAGATTAGAAGAGCCCTAACCTCATCATCAAAGTCCACTTTTACAGAACTTAGTTGATTAGTAACCATATTAAATTCATTTAAATGATCTTCAATAGACCCACCTTCTGACATCTTCATATTAAATAATCTCTTCATTAGAAATACCTTATTCCACGTCGAGGGTTTTTCATACAATTTGGCCAACGCATCCATCAAACCCTTCGTTGTCTTTTCTTTCAAAATATTTAAAGACACCGATGTTGCCAAGCTCAGTCATATCATTCCTAGAGCCTTTCTGTCAATAATCTCCCATTCTTCGTCCTTCATGGTCATCGGCTTCTTTGCTACTCCACTCAATGGTAGGAATAGATCATTCTGATATAAATAGTCTTCCATCTACATATTCCATAACTGGTAGTTTTGGCCGTTAAATTTCTCGACCCTAAACTTTCCATCTTCCGACATTGCTCCCACTCGAACCAGGAACCCTCTTTTCCTGCGAGTTACCTTACACTCTGATACCAGTTGTTAGAAAAATAGGACCACAGAGCAATAAAATAAAACAAATGTAGAAAAAAAACACAGAAGACACACAATACAAGAGAGACACAGATTTACGTGGTTCACCCAGTGTGGGCTACGTCCACCAGAGAAATTGCCAGGTCCTTCATTTATTATTATTCAGCAAATGAAGGTATACAACCTACAACAAAACCCGTTGTAACTTCCTCTTCTTTCTCTCATAGTCTCCTCTCTCAAAATATAATATTCACCATCATCCATAGCCGCAATACATTTCCCTCATAAAAGAGGGTTGTCTTCTAGGGAAAAAAACCCTAACAGAATCTCTATCGTTAGATATGCGACCTTATAATGAACGGTCTAGATTTACAATGAAATTACAATATACTTTTACAAGGCAATTTTTGCTTTGGGGGATTCACCCCCAAACCCCCGCTGGGGGCCCACATGCCCCCAGACCCCCCAGCCGGGGGGATAGCCCCCCCGGACCCTGCAGAGGGGGTACCCCCCCTCTGCACTCCCCCGCGTGGAAGAGTGTACATACTTCTGGGCTGTAAATACTTCATGGGGTATAAACATGGCTGAAAGTAAGGACCTCTGAATCAGGAAGATAATCAGGCTCCACAACCAATAAGGGTGTGGTGTATTGTCTCTTGATCCCATGTTTAGCACAAAAAATATTGAATTCTTTGGAGCAAAATTCTCCACCATTATCAGATCTAAGAGAGGTAATATGACAACCTGACTCATTCTCAAATAATGCTTTAAAGTTTTGAAATTATTTAAACACGTCAGACTTCAACTTCAAAAAATACACCCACGTTTTCCTACTGAAATCATCAACAAACAGAAGGAAATACCTGGCACCGGTGATTGATGTTGTGTTCATTGGTCCACATACATCTTCATGAACCAACTGAAGGATCCTTTGCACTCTCCAAGCTTGTCCTTCATCAAATGACACTCGATGTTGCTTCCCTTCCTGGAAATCTCCGCAAACTCCCTGAATCTTCTGTTGAATGATTGGAAGTCCATCTACCAGTTTCTCTCATGCCAACTGAGAGAGGTAGTTAAAATTGAGGTGCCCATACCTCTGATGCTACAGTGTGTAGATGTATGATGCACTCTTCACTGCCAGTGCATGCTTTCTTCCTTGCCCAATATCCACCAATTTGAACAGACCACGGTCCTCCACACCAAGAGAAATGATCTTCTTGGTATTCTTGTCAATGATATAGCATTTGTGATTGCTAAAGTTGACATCAAAGTGAGGAGAGTGCCTCATAATCTAACTAATTGAGAGAAGATTAAGCTCCATACCTAGAACAAAGTGGACGTTGAGAAACATAAGCATATTTCCTCTGAAGGAAATCTGAACATTCCATTTTCTGACTATATTATACTCCTCACCTCCACTGAAGATCATCGAGTCTTTGGATGGACTAGGTGTAAACTCTGTGAACCAATATTTTTGATTGGTGAAATGCTTGGATGTGCCCGAATCAATAAACCAAGTAGATGACTTGGACTGATATGCTTGTGTACAGACCATAAAGGCATAGAAGGCTGCCTCCTTCTCCTCCATGTGCTCTACGACATGGGCCTTCTGCTAAGACCCTCCATGGTTTTTCTTTTGATCTACCAACTGCTTTCTACAATGCTTCTTCATATGACCAGTCTTGCCACAATAATGAAAAGTGATGGTCTTCAGGCTTTTGGTGGCATCCTCATCATTGCTTGGACTACGTTTCCTTGTCCATTTGCCTTTGCCTTTAGCTTTGGCTGCAAAGGCCTGCTCTGAACCCTCTGTCTCATTGTTTCTCCCAAACTGCTCTTCCACTTGTCCTGCTGCAAGAGCTTATTGGATATCTCTCCAAACTTTAGGTCAACATTTGTAGCTGTGATGTTCAGGGTCTCAATGAAGTGCTCGTAGGACCCTGGAAAGCTGTTCATCGTGATCACCACCGTGTCCTATTCTTCCATCTTCTGACCAATGGCCTCCAATTGCTCCTGGATGTCCTTGATCTTGAGTAAGTGCTCTTGGAGAGAGTCACCCTCACTCATCTTGATCGAGAACAACATATTCTTTAGAAAGAACGCTTGAACCTTATCTGAAATCTCATGGGTCTCTTCCAACTATTTCTAGATCGTTGCAACAGTCTTCCCATTCTAAACTTCAGGTAGAATCTCATCTGTCATAGACAATTTGATCATCATCACGACCTCTCTATCTTGGCCATCAAACTTGTCTTGGTCTTTACCTGCAACCGTGGTATGAGGACTTGTGCCCAGAACAACATCTGATAGGCACCGGTACGCAAAAATGGCCAACATGTGTTGCTTCCAGGTATTGTAGTTCTTCCTAGAGAAATTTTGGTTGCCATCAAACATGATGTTGGTCAATGTAGCCATATATGATCATAAAATATTGAACTTAGCAGATAAATAATGGAAAAATACTTGCAATCTGGATTTTAAAACCGAAAAATCAAATGAACCCGACTTCGGCTGATCCAAAACCCATTCGGCTCCTTGAGTGTGCTACACTGGCGATCCCTCGACCCATCACTGCCAACAACAGTCTCTAGGTATTCATGTGCTCCCAGACTCTGTGGCCCTAACCCTGCTTTGATACCATGTAACGAAAATCAAGCACACATAGAAACCAGATAACTTGAATAAGGTTATCTGTCTTTATTCAATCAATGAAATAAGAGAGAAAATAACTTTCTTATATAGGTTACAATCAAGTAGAGTCAAACCACTTTATGAATGTGGGATAAAGTGAAAATATAACCTAAAAGAAAATATCTGACCTAAAAGAAAATAAATTAACCTAAAGTAACTTTGACTTTATTAATGCCTAAGTCTAATTTCTAATTGACCATTATAAACTAATATTTAATTTAATAGATGAGAAACAATAGAATGAGGCATGCCATGAAGCTTGAAGACCAGATCCAAGAAAAGTTGAGCCACAATGGAGGTTGTAAATGGGTTTTGAAGAAAACAAAAATGAGCATACTTAGAAAGACGATCAAATACGACCATGATGAATAATTTATTGCTTGATTTAGGTAAGCCCACAATAAAATACATTGAGATATCCCTCCAAATAGTAGGTGGAATCGAAAGCGGTTGTAGTGTGCTAGGAGCTTTGACTGTGTCTCCCTTGTTGCATTGATAAACATCACATTCAACCACAAAATTGCAAACATCTTGTTTCATACCATCCCAAAAAAAAGAACGTTTCAACCAATCATAGGTTTTGGTAAACCCCAAGTGCCCAACGATGGGTGTAGCATGAAGCTCAGAAAGTACCATGGATTTAAATTTTGACTATTTAATTAAATAAAAATGGCCTTTGTAGAGAATCTCATCATTTTTCCAAGAGTACTCTAGGGAAAATAAAGAATTGGCCTGCAATTGTTGTATCAGATGAAAATTTTTGGTATTGTGTATCCATTACTGGAAAACATCTTGGAGCCAATCTGCTACAATGAAAAAGAGGGAAAAAATGGACCCTTCATCTTCCTATTTTCTGGAAAGTGCATCAGCAACCACATTGTCTTTTCCTTTCTTGTAAATGATCTCATAATCATATAGTCACCCATTTTTGTTGCTCTTGGGAGGAAAGGATTTTTTCCATAAAATGCTTGAGGATTTGATGATCTGTTTTAATTTGGAAGCGTTTCCCTAATAGATAAGGGCACCAAATATCCATTGCATGTAGAATAACCAACATTTCCTTTTCAAAGATCGATTTTCCCAAATTTCGATCTGACAATTGTTTGCTGGTAAAGGCCAAAGGTCGAACCTATTGCATAAGGACTACTCCAATTCCTCTCCCGGAAGCATCACATTCCAAGACAAAGTTAGTTGTGAAATTAAGAAGGGATAGGATTGGAGTGGTGCACACATCCTCCTTCAAGGTTTGAAACACATGAGAAACTGTGAGATTCCAAGTGAAATAATTATTTTTAAGGAGAGCAGTGAGAGGTGTCGCAATATTTCTATAATTCTTAACAAACTTTCGATAATAACCTGTTAAACTTGGAAATCCACACAAGCTTTTGAGAGTCTTTGGGAAAGGCCAATCCTGCATATCTTGAATCGTTTTAGGATCACCTTGCACCATACTTTCCCATAGGATGAACCAAGTACTCGATTTTTTAGGTGCCAAAAGTGCATTTAGATTGTTTGAAGAAAATTTGGTGCTGAGAGAGTAGATGGAGAACTCGATCCACATGAGGAAGATGGAATTTCTAGGTTTTACTATAGATTAGGATATCATCAAAGAAAATTAAGAAAAAATGATGGAGAAAAGGATGGAAGACATGATTCATGAGGATTTGGAAAGTGGAGGAAGAATTACACAAGCCAAAGGGCATGACCAAAAAATCCTAGTGGCCCTCATGAGTGTGAAATGTAGTCTTAGGAATGTATGGCTCATTCATACATATCTGGTGGTAGCTAGAACGAAGATCAAGTTTAGTAAAGAACTAGGCACCACTCAATTCATCCAAGAGGTCATCAATGACAAGAATTGGAAATTTGTCTTTAATGGTGAGTTTGTTGAGGGAACGAAAGTTAGGACACATGTTCCAAGAACCTTCTTTCTTAAGGAACATGACCACGGGATAAGAGTATGGGCTTGTACTAGGATGGATAACACCTGATTTGAGAAATTCTTGAAGAATTTTCTCAATTTATTTTTTTTGGGAAAAGGGATGGTGATAGGGACAGATATTGGGAGGAAGGCTGCCAGTGACAAGGGGAATGGAATTATCGTCAAAAACACAGGAAGGAGGGAGTCCCTGGGGAGTGGAAAAAATAACTTGATGTTTGGGGAGGATGGATTGGAGGTCCTGTGGCACATAGGGTGTCTCAATGGATTGAATGGCATGGAGTTGTGCAATAATGATAGAATGACCTTTTTTGAGCAACTTTTCCATGCGATGGGAACTAATGATCTTCGAGGAACTGACAATGATGCCTTGGAACTTATATTTTTGGCCCTCCTTGTGGAATTGCATGGTTAATTCCTTAAAATCCATGAGAATGGGACCCAAAGTCCCGAGCCATTCTGCACCCAACACAATGTCACAACCACCCATGTTGATAGAAAACATATGAGATTTCATGTGGTACTGACCAATTTGGAGATGCACATTTTCACAATGACCTCCACATTTCATGGACCTGTAATTGAAAATCATGATTTGAAAATTATTGACAACACAAATAAAGAAATTAGTTTCTTAGGAAATGTGACAATGAATAAAATTATGGGTGCTTCCAATATCAACAAGAATGATGACCTTTCGATGCTTAATGTAACCAATCAACTTGATGGTTTGGGGAGAAGAGAAGCTAGTGAGAGAATTTAGGTAAATGACTAGTTCGACTTCGAGAGGGTCAGAGGGAGGGGTCATGTCAGTGGGTTCAAGTGATGCAACAACAAGGGGAGCCTCAACATCATCTTCTGAAACATCCTTTGAGATGAACATAAAAATATTTTGTTCCTTACACTTGTTTCTAAGAAAATATTTGTCATCACAATTATAACAAAGGCCTTTGAGTTGTCGTTCATACATTTCTAGCCAGGTTAATTTTTGGATCTTTAGTGGAGTATAAAGAGGAGTGGGAATGACTGGTTTAGTGCAAGGAATACAGGAGGATATTTATGTTTGAGAAGAGACAACATGTTGTGCTTCTTTAGCTCTTTTAGTAGGTTCCACCTAACTCTGAGGCTGAGCCATGAGGACATGGGCCCGAATCTCATCCTTGAGGCCACTGATAAAACATTCTAAAAAAAAATCATCAGACATGCCCTATGTACAGAAAGACAATCACTCAAAAGTGGCTATAAAGTATTCCACTGTGCTAGAATGTTTCAACTTTGTCAAATGGCCTAAATGGTTGGTGTCAGTGTCAAAGCATTCATAAAGCTCTGCCACAAATTGTGTCCAAGCCACATACCCTTGGCAGGATTTTTTTCTCCATTGCCACCATTGTGAACGTTCTTTATCTAGATAGAGAACACCATACTGAAGTTTGGCCAGCTAATATGTAATGCCATACAATGAGAAATAGTGTTCCATTTGACTTACCCAACCAGTGGGATCCAAGCCATAAAATTTGGTCACATGCACATGAGGAAGGCGTAGGTCATGCTGAAAGTGATGGGGTAGAAAATTCTGGGAATGAGAAGAAGTTTCACCTTTGGGTTGCAAAGGTGGGTCAGAGGAGGGAAGATCTACATGAATATGTAGCTTGGCATATATCATCGTAGTGAAGGAGGCAATCTGGGTATTGAAGGATTCAATTTGGGTAGCGAAGTCCTATTTGATGTCCTCCATTTTGGTGTTGATGGAGGAATGGATGTTTTTATTGATGGTGGAAACATTGGTACTGAGCTGTGTTACTTCTTGTTGGGTCTCTGTGAAATTAGAGTACAAGGAATTGAAGCAAGCTTCCAAGTCTTGGCTGGGCCATGATGAAGAGTGAAAATGACAAGGGAAGGGTGGGATCACACAGAAAATGGGTTATGAGAGAAGTGTATCACAACGATCAAGGTGAGGAGGGGAATCCATTAGGGTAAGGCCCAAATAAGGGCATTGGGAGAGGGTCAGGTCCAGTAGAAAAAACAAATTGCTGAAAAATAATAGGTATGACTATGATAAGGGAGAAGAGAGGAATCCAATGGGCTAGGTCTCAAATAATGGTGCCAACATGATCCATAATTTTTTTTTTTACTCATGTGGAGTTATACTCTGATCCGAAGAATAATGTCGTGATGAAATGCCCAAATTATTAACAAGAAGAAATGTGTAGTAATTTCGCAACCCAAATGTAGGAGACACAGTTGTGTGGCAATATATCTTGTCTATTGTATTTTTGTTTCCATCTCAAGGGTTAAGGTATTCAAGGGTTCTACAGACAAGGGTTTTCCCTGTGCTATATCTCTCTGATATACATGTGAGGTCCAACAGTAGTACTTGACCCAAAATCTTAGGGCACCAACTAAGGAGGCTAAACCATGTTGTTCTCAGTGGCACTATAGAATTTAGGATACCAATCAGTTGATCTATGGAGGGATTCAGGAGATCTAGGTCCATCCATATACAAGTGTTGTCTAATGCACTACCATTCAAAGGGGTACCAACAGGGGTTATAAGGGTGTCCAATAGATGTGTGCATAAGTAACACTTGTATTTCCTGTGTGTATGAATCTCCGACTGTAGGTTTATGCATGTAACGACAAATCTCTATAGCTTTAAAATGTCGGAATACGTCTATACCCTGAAAAAAATTAACCCACAATTTTCTGTAGAGGAAGGTGCTCTAATACCACTTGTAGTATTCCAGATATAAAATAGCATGCAGAACATAAATAATTAGCTAGAAATGGCAGAGAAACAATGATATAACTAGAACAATACCACAATAATACCATAATAATACCAGAATAACACTAGAAATATCACTTTGATTACTGAGAGAAATGTTCACTTGCCTCTTCGAGGGGGAAACCTCCAGCAGAGCATAGCCCTATTACAATAATATCCAAGACAAAACTTCTCATACCCTCTGCTCCTATTTATACTTAATTTGTCTATCCAAAAGAACAATTTAGAGGAAGATCCTTATAGAAGCAAACGCTTCTATTATGTATTCTTACATTTGATTTATTATTCCTTATTGCTAGGCCTTATTAATATTGGAATTTATTACATGGAAATATATTATTCTACCTATGTGAGGGGTTAGGTCCCTAACAGTATAGGCCTCGCAGTGTTATTATTACTTTGAACAAGAAAATGTATAGGATACTTGAGGTAGTCCCACCTAGTGTCATTTCCTTGATCTATGCCAAGAAATGCAGGAAGGTCATCTCTTAGATTGGGAAGTTTTTCTTCTTCATGATTTTAAATTAGAGTGAGTGAAATATTGCAACCACATCTAGGGACTCTGCAACTGACCTCTTCATGCAGAAGTGGATAAGGTCATGGAAGAATACAAAGACATATTCTCCTCACCTACTGGGGTACCTCTGCACTTTTAGTACAAGAATTCCATCGATATGACCCCTGATGCACTTCTACCCAATGGACTAGTCTATCACTACTCTCCATTAGAAAATGATGAGATCAAGTATCCGGTCCAAGAAATTCTCCAAAAGAGGAACATACAACCTATCTCATCACCTTGTGGAAGACCAATCATGCTTTTGCAGAATAAAGATGGGACCTAGAGACTCTACATTGATTACCAAGACCTAAATAAAATCATATTCAGGAACTGGTACCCAATTCCCTGAATCAACGATCTCCTTGATCAACTCAAGGGGTCAAATAATTTAGTAAGATTGATCTAAAGTCTGGTTACCATCAATTCCTAATAGAGTAGACATATGTATTGAAGACTTCCTTCGAGCCAAAAGAAGGTATTTTTGAATGGATGGTCATGCACTTTGGTTTGAAAAATTCCCCAACAAATTTCATGAGGATGATGGATGATATCTTGCGACCTTTCACCAATTATTTTGTAGTGGTGTATCTGTATGACATCCTCATCTACAAAAATATTTGGGTGGAACACTTGCAACATATTCAATAGGTTCTGCACACTTTGCAACAACACAAGCTATATGCCAACTTGGAAAAATTCTCCTCTGGCATGGACAGGGTCCAACACCTAGGATACATTGTTTATTACCATGGTGTGCATGTGGATCCAACCAATATCCAAGTCATCCATGACTAGCCATCCATGAACATGATCACTGAGATTCAAAGCTTCTTAGGCCTTGCCAATTTCTATCACAAGTTCGTGTTGGGATTTTCCCATATTGCATGGGCCCTCGAACTAGTAACCAATGGTGTTCGTAAGGAAATTTTTGTGTGGGACATGGAAAAAAAATAAGAATTTGATGATTTGAAGTAGAGATTGTGGTCAACCCCAATTCTTTCATTACCCGACCTGTAAAATCCCTTTGAGATTGAGATAGATTCTTCAGACTATGTTGTGGGTGCAGTTCTCACTCAACACAACCACCTCGTGGCATATCATAGTGAGAAATTATCATATTCCATTCATAAGTACCCTAATTATGACAAAGAAATATGGCATATCATAGTGAGAAATTATCATATTCCATTCATAAGTACCCTAATTATGACAAATAAATGTACTCTATTGTACATGCCTTCCTCTAGTGGAGGCATTACATTATCGAGAAGGAGACAGTCATCCATATTAATCATAAGTCATTGCAGTTCATGCAGACACAAGGAAAATTGTAGAATGATTGCCATCAGAAGTGGTCCACATACTTGCAGAAGTTCCACCTCAACATTAAATATAAGATAGGAAGTACCACCACATTTTTTATATCCTCAGCCAACCTCCAGTTGTGGCACTCACCATGGTGCTAGAATCTTGTAGCCATGAGACCTACGGATGGCCCCATGTCTATGAGAAAGATCCTGACTTTGCCACCACCTACCAAATGTTGGGTGAAAAAACAACTGTCACTACTTTACATCTTCAGGATGGGTTGTTGTGCCATATGGGAAATCTATGCATTCCATCAAGCGAGTAAAGCTAATTTTGGAATCCCACTACATTCAGGTGGTAGGACACTTTGGTGTAGAAAAGATAGTGGCAGTATTGCAACAACATTTCTCTTGGCTGAAACTTTGATAGGATGTCAACAAGTATATCGGGTCCCATACTTCTTGCACTATTTCCAAATCGACCACTAAGAAGTAAGGCTTGTACACCCCTCTTCCTACTCCTAACAGACCCTTGGAATCGATATCAATGGAATGCATGTCAAGCCTTCCATCCACCAAGTGGGGAAATGACTGTGTTTTTGTGGTTGTTGATTTCTTTTCCAAGATGGCGATTATGTCCGCCTACAAGAACAACATCACAACGGAGGCCACTACCAAGCTCTTATTTGAACGATTTTGGGTACATTTTTGGATACCACAAACCATTATCTCATATCAATATAGACTATTCCTCAACACATTTTGGTCGAGCCTCTGGTCACTGCTGAACACCAAGCTCACCAAATCCATTTTCTTCCACCCCCAGATGGATGGCCAAACCTAGGTCATCAACCAGATGATCATGCATATCCCGTGCATGTACAATTCTAAACACACCTGCACATGGGATGTGATTCTTACATATGGTCAAAACATCTACAATAGATCCATACATATCTCAACTGGCCACAACCCCTTTCTGGTGGGGTTGGGATTTCAGCCATTGGGTCCCATGGATGTTGCACTACCCCTTGCGACCAACCTGACAGAATCATCTCATGCTCAAACTAAAGCTGAAAAGGTCACCTGGTTCATTGAGTGGATCCAACACATCCACCAAAAGTTTTAGTATATTTTACAAAAGTTCAATGCCAAGTACAAGAAATGCCATGATCAACATCGGGTGCCACACAAGTTTCAGGTTGGAGATAAAGTTTGGTTGCACTTACATAAATAATGCATTTTAGGCCCCCCATCGTAATATTTTTCCACTCTGTTATGGAAATTACACCATCACCAAGGCTATGGGAGACAATTATTTTGAGCTCAACATCCCCCCCTTCCTTTTCTTGCACCTAGTATTCAATGTGGATCTCCTTCGACCATATTTTCCACCATTATTGGACACCTCAGAAATAGCAGGACAATTGACACAAACATAGCTCAACCATGATTACATGGAACATGAATCCACTGATAAAATCATGGACACACAGGTCAAGGGAAATTTCTAGTAGAGGATCCATCTTTATCGGGTTGTCAAAAAAAGGCATCTCCTGTACCAAGGTGATTTTCTCACCTAGGGACAAACTCAATAGAAATTTCCTCATCTGATGGGTGAACTCAACACAATGGATACAAATTATTCCTAATGGGGAAGGATTGATCCAGGTTGATATAAATGGCCACCCACCTATTCTAACTGGCTCAACTTGGCAATTTTTCAGTTTGGCAGGTTTTTCTTAGTTTTTGAGACCTGAACTTCTGGGGCTATTTTGAGGCCCTAAACAATGTTTTTAGGGATCACCATAGTCAAACTATAGAAGAAGTCAGATTTTGATGGAATAATGTGTATTCCTTGGATAGACCTTTCCAATGGGCTATCGTGCACCTAAAACAAACATCATAGGAAAAAATTACGACCCCATGAAGTTGATGTACTAACTTACCCCAATGGGGCCCACAGGACTTTTGGTGCTTCATCTCCTAGGGTTAGGTTTTTGGATGTATAGGGTTTTGTAATTCATGTTTATTGTAAAAAGGATTTCAAATCCTCAGGGTACTCATATAATTATGAATGAGTTCAGTTGTCACATCGCTTCTTATAGATAAGCCACCACCATTCTAGCAAGCTTGTTTTCAGTTTATGTTTTACAGTTTCAACGTATTTATTTAATGAATAGAATCCATTTTTACTGTATATATATTATTTTTCCTTGTGTATATTTTTTAATAATAATAATAATATTTGTTCATTTCGTCTTGCTCATAAAATACAGATCATCAATAGTAGAACTAGGAAACACAAAGCAGACAAGCTGATGTGGTATGTGAATGCAATCTGTTGGCAATATGAACCGGTTAGATTATGACTGCAATATGAAGTAGGTTAGGCATGGTAGGAAATTAGTGACCAATGATATAATTAGGAGTGGAGAGTTTAGTCATTGCGAATGTAAGGATATTAATTGATGGGCACAAGAAGAAGGATTTGAGTTGTAGGAGGATAAGATAGGCCTCAAGATGACGGTGGGCCTTGTTGAGTGGGTCACCATTGGAGAGAGGAAGAATATCATCATTTATGCGCTAAAAAAAAATGAGTTATTGAAGCAAACTTATACATAAGTCAATATGGAAAGATGGTGGTCTATGTATATTTGAAGAAAACAATGGCACACTAAGGTGATGGTGGAAGGAAGGATGTGTTCATCAGTATGTTATGTATCGGTGAAAGAAGAGGGAACTTGCTGAAGTATGAATCAATTGGTCGTAATGATCTGAGGAGGAACCAGAAGCAACAAAGTGAGGAGAGGGAGAGGAAAACATTGGGTGTAGCCATTTATGCAAGGGAGAGAGTGTGAGGTTTTGGGTGGGAATATTTGAAGAGAAAACCAATGTTTTGTATTGGAGAGATGCCAAGACAAGAAAATTGGGAGGTTGTTGTGCACGTGCAACATACACCTTTATCTTTGTTGATGTGTCACCCTTTTTTTGTGGAATATGTATCAAAAAATTATCTTATCCTTAGTACCTTCTGCTCGTATATGATGTGTCACCCTTGTTGAGTTGGCATAGCTTTCTACCTCTTCATTTTCTTATCACCCATGTATCCTTGTTGATATAGCATGGGCATTAAAATTTTATTTTTATTAGTACCCATTTATCTTCCTTGAAGTGTCACCCTTTCTCATTTCCCATAGATGTTGAATTCTCTTTTCCCTGGTACCCCCTTCTCTTAGGTGATATGTCACCATTACTGAGTTGGCATAGATTTTGGCCTTTTCATTTTCTTACTACCCCTTTCTCCTCGTTGATATGGGATAGGTGTCAAACTTTTATTTTTCTTAGTACCCCTTTATCTTTGTTGACATGTCACCCTTTTTCATGTTCCATAGGTGTTCAAATTATCTTTTCCTTATTACCCCTTGATATTAGGTGATGTTTCACCCTTCTTGAGTTGGAATAACTTTCAACCTCTTCATTTTCCTAGTACCCCTTTCTCCTTGTTGACATGGTACGGGTGTGAAACGTTTATTTTTCTTAGTACCCATTTATCTTTGTTGATGTGTCACCCTTTTTCATGTGGAATAGGTGTTGAAATTATATTTTCCTTAGTATCCCTTTCTCTTAGGTTACATGTCACCCTTTCTTAGTTGGAATAGCTTTCAACCTCTTTATTTTGTTAGTACTTTTTCTCCTTGTTGACATGGCATGAGTGTCAAAATTTTATTTCTCTTAGTACCACTTTATCTTTGTTAACGTCTCACCCTCTTTCATGTGGCATAGGTGTTGAAATTCTATTTTCCATATTACCCCTCCCTCTTAGGTGATATTTCACCCTTCCTGAGATGCAATATCTTTCGATCTCTTTATTTTCATAGCACCCCTATCTCCTGGTTGACATGGAAAGGGTGTCAAACTTTTATTTTTCTTAGTACCCCTTTATATTTGTTGATGTGTCACCCTTTTTTGTGTGGCATAGGTGTTGAAATTATATTTTCCTTAGTAATACTTTTTCTTAGGTGACATGTCACCCTTGCCGAGTTTGCATGTCTTTCTAACTCTTCATTTTATTAGTACCCCTTTCTCCTTGTTGACATGGCATGTTTGTCAAAATTTTATTTTTCTTTGTACCACTTTATCTTTGTTGACGTGTCACCCTTTTTTGTGTGGCATAGGTGTTGATCTTTCATTTTCATTAGTATCCCTTTCTCTTAGGTGTTGTTTCACCCTTCATAAGTTGGCATAAATTTCCACCTCTTCTTTTTCTTAGTACCCATTTTTCATTGTTGACATGGAATGGGTGTCAAACATTTATATTTCTTAGTACCCCTTTATCTTTGTTGACATGTCACCCTTTTTGGTGTGGAATAGGTGTTGAAATTATCTTTTCCTTAGTATTGCTTTCTATTAGGTGATGTGTCACCCTTGATGAGTTGGAATAGCTTTCAACTTATTCATTTTCTTAGAACCGCTTTCTCCTTGTTGACATGGCACAACTGACAAACTTTTATTTTTCTTAGTATCATGTTATCTTTGTTGACGTGCCAACCTTTTTTGTGTGGCACAGCTGTTTAAATTCTCTTTTACTTAGTACCCATTGGTTCTAGGTGCGTGTCACACTTTCTAGGTTGGCATATATTTTTACCTCTTTATTTTCTTTGCACCCCTTTCTCGTTTCTATCATGGAACGACTGTCAAAATTCATTTTTCTTAATACCTGTTTATCATTGTTCACGTGTCACCCTTCTTTGTGTGGCCTAGGCGTTGAACTTATATTTTCCTTAGTACCCCTTACTATTAAGTGATGTTCCACCCATGTTGAGTTGGCATAGATTTCAACCTCTTCGTTTTCTTAGTAATCCTTTCTCTTTGTTGACATGGCACGAGTGTCAAAATTTTAGTTTTCTTACTACTCCATTAACTTTTTTGACATGTCACCCTTTTTTGTATGGCATATGTGTTGAACTTATCTTATACTTGGTACCCCCTACTCTTAGATTACACATAACCATTTCTTAGTTGGAATAGATTTTTACCTCTTCGTTTTTTTAGTACCCCTTTCTCCTTGTTGAGATGGAATGTGTGTCAAACTTTTATTTTTCTTAGTACCCCTTTATCTTTGTTGACATCTCACCCTTTTTCATGTGGCACATATATTGAAGTTCTCTATTCCTTAGTACCCCTTTCTCTTAGGTGACATGTCACCCAAAGGAGAAAGGGGTTCTAAGGTGACACATCAACAAATAAAGGTTATACATTTTATTTTTTGCATGTCACCCTTTTTTGTGTGGCATAGGTGTTGAACTTCTATTTTCCTTTGTACCCCTTGCTCTTATGTGATGTGTCACCATTGTTTTGTTGGCATATCTTTCAAACCCTTTATCTTTATTTTCATGTCATCCTTTTTTATGTGACATGTCGCCCTTGCTGAGTTGGCATAGCTTTCTACCTCTTCGTTTTCTTAGTGCCCATTTCTCCTTATTAACATGGCATGTGTATCAAAATTTTATTTTTCTTAGTACCCCTATATATTTGTTGATGTGTCAACCTTTTTCATATGCCATACATGTTGAAATTTTGTTTTTCTTTGTACTCCCTGCTCTTAGGTGACATGTCATCCTTGTTGATTTCACATAGATTTCGACCTTTACGTTTTCTTAGTACCCCTTTCTCCTTGTTGAAATGGCATGGGTGTCAAACTTTTATTTTTCTTAGTACTCCTTTATATTTGTTGACGTGTTACCCTTTTTCATGTGCCATAGGTGTTGAACTTCTCTTTTCCTTAGTACCCCTTGATCTTAGGTGATGTGTCACCCTTGTGGAGTTTGCATAGCTTTCAAACTCTTCATTTTCTTATTACCCCTCTCTCCTTGTTAAACTTATATTAACCGTAGTACATTTTACTCTTATGTGACATGTCACCCTTTCTGAGTTGGCATAGATTTCAACCTCTTCATTTTATTAGTACCCCTTTCTACTTGTTTACATGGCACATGTGTAAAACTTTTATTTTTCTTAGTACACCTTTCTCTTAGATTACCTTTCACCCTTTCTAAGTTGGCATATATTTTGAATTCTTCATTTTCTTAGTATCCCTTTCTCCTTGGTTACATGGAACGGGTGCCAAACGTTTATTTTTCTTAGTACCCCTTTATCTTTGTTGAAGTGTCACCTTTTTTTTGTGTGGCATAGGTGTTGAAATTCTATTTTCCTTAGTACCCTTTTCTCTTAGGTGAGGTGTCATCCTTTCAGAGTTGGAAAATATTTTGACCTGTTCCTTTTATTAGTACCCCTTTCTCCTTTTTAACATGGAACATGTGTCAATTTTTTTTTAAAGTACCCATTTAACTTCATTGACATGTCACCCTTTTTTTTGTGGCATACATGTTGAACTCCTGTTTTCATTAGTACCCATACTCTTGGGTGAAGTGTCACCCTTGCTAAGTTGGTATAGATTTCAAGCTCTTCATTTTCTTAGTACCCCTTTATCCTTGTTGACATGGCACATGTGTAAAACTTTTAATTTTCTTAGTACCCCTTTATATTTGTTGACATTTCACCCTTTATTATGTGGCATAGGTGTTCAAATTATATTTTCCTTAGAAACCATTTTTCTTAGGTGATGTGGCACCCTTGTTGTGTTGGAAAAGATATCAAACTCTTTGTTTTCTTAATACCCCTTTTTCCTTGTTGAAATGGTGCGGATGTCAAAATTTTATTTTTCTTATTACCCAATATCTTTGTTCATGTCTCACCCTTTCTTGTGTGGAATAGGTGTTTAAATCCTCTTTTACTTAGTACCCCTTTCTTTTAGGTCATGTCTCACCCTTGCTGAGTTGGCATAAATTTCTACCTCTTCCTTTTCTTAGTGCCCCTTTCTCTTTGTTGACATGGAATGAGTGTCAAACTTTTATATTTCATAGTACCCCTTTCTCTTTGTTGACATGTTATCCTTTAATGTGTGGCATAGGTGTTGAAATTCTCTTTTACTTATTACCTCCTTCTCTTAGGTGACGTGTCACCCTTGTTGAGTTGGCATATATTTCAACCTATTCATTTTCTTAGTACCCCTTTCTCCTTGTTGACATGGCACGAGTGTCAAAATTTTACTTTTCATAATGCCCCTTTATATTTGTTCACATGTCAGCCTTAGTACCCCAGACTCTTAGGTGATGTGTGACCCTTTCTTAGTTGGAAAAACCTTTTACCTCTTCATTTTCCTAGTACCCATTTCTCCTTGTTGACATGGAATGGGTGTCAAAATTTTATTTTTCTTAGTACCCCTTTATCTTTGTTGATGTGCCACCCTTTTTTTGTGTGGAATAGGTGTTGAACTTATCATTTGGTTAGTAACCATTCCTATTAGGTGACATGCCACCCTTTCTAAGTTGGAATAGCTTTCAACTTCTTCTTTGTCTTAGTACCAATTTCTCCTTGTTGACATGGAACGAGTGTCAAAATCTTATTTTCTTAGTAACCCTTTATCTTTGTTCATGTGTCACCCATTTTTGTGTGGCATAGGTGTTGAACTTATCTTATCCTTAGTACCCCATGGTATTAGGTGGAATGTCACCCTTTATTAGTTGGCATAGGTTTCAACATCTTCATTTTATTAGTACCCATTTCTCCTTGCTGACATGGCATGGGTGTCAAAATTTTATTTTTCTTGGTACCCCTTAATATTTGTTGACATGACACCCTTTTTTGTGTACCATAGGTGTTGAAATTATATTTTCCTTAGTACCCCTTTCTCTTAGGTGACATGGAACCCTTAGTGTGTTGGAATAGTCTTTGACCTCTTCATTTTATTAGTACCCCTTTCTCCCTCTTGACATGGAAAATATGTCAAACTTTTATTTTTCTTAGTTCCCTTTTATGATTGTTGACATGTCACCCTTTTTTGTGTGGCATAGGTGTTAAACTTATATTTTCCTTAGTACCCATTTATATTTGGTGATGTATCACCCTTGCTAAGTTGGCATAGATTTCAACCTCTTCGTTTTCTTAGTACACATTTCTCCTTGTTGACATAGGATGGGTGCAAACTTTTAATTTTCTTAGTACCCCTTTATATTTGTTGACGTGTCACCCTTTTTTGTATGCCATAGGTGTTGAATTTGTTTTTTCCTTAGTACCCCTTTATATTAGGTGACATGTCACCCTCATTGAGTTGGCATATCCTTCGACTTATTCCTTATATTTGTACCCCTTTCTCCACGTTGACATGGCACGGGTGTGAAACAATTATTTTTCTTAGTACCCCTTTATCTTTCTTGACGTGTCACAATTTTTCGTGTGGCATAGGTGTTGAAATTATCTTTTCCTTAGTACCCATTTCCCTTAGGTGACATGTCATACTTGCTGAGTTGGCATAGATTTCGACCTCTTTATTTTCTTAGTAACCCGTTCTCGTTGTTGACATGGCATGAGTGTCAAAATTTTATTTTTCTTAGTAGCGCTTTATCTTTGTTGACGTGTCACCCTTTTTCATGTGGCATAGGTGTTGAAATTCTCTTTTCCTTACTACCCCTCCCTCTTAGGTGACATGTTACCCTTGATAAGTTGCAATATCTTTCGACCTCTTCATTTTCTTAGTACTTCTATCTCTTGATTGACATGGAAAGTGTGTCAAACTTTTATTTTTCTTAGTACCCCTTTATATTTTTCGATGTGTGACCCTTTTTTGTGTGGCATAGGTGTTGAAATTATATTATCATTAGTACGCCTTTCTCTTAGGTTATGTGTCACCCTTGTTGAGTTTTCATAGCTTTCGAACATTTCATTTTATTAGTTCCAATTTCTCCTTGTTTACATGGCATGTTTGTCAAAATTTTATTTTTCTTAGTACCACTTTATCTTTGGTGACATGCCACCCTTTTTTGTGTGGCATAGGTGTTGATCTTCTCTTTTCCTTAGTATCCCTTTCTTTTAAGTATTTTTTCACCCTTGTTTAGTTGGTATAGATTTCCGCCTCTTCTTTTTCTTAGTACCCATTTTGACTTGTTGACATGGCACGGGTGTCAAAATTTTATATTTCTTAGTACCCCTTTATCTTTGTTGACATGTCACCCTTTTTTGTGTGGAATAGTGTTGTGGGTGGGAAATCCCTCCTACGGACTAGAACTAAGGGTTTTATAATGCATGCATAAATGACCTAAATATTCTTACTTTTTACCATCATCCCATGCCTAGACCCCTATTACTCATATGTAAATACAAGGCTCAAGAGATTAAGTTGACGTACCTTATTCTTCGTGTTTGATGTTGATGCCTTTTCGTGCTTGGTCGTTCTTTGAATACAACTCTCCTCCCAATGCTGACCTGCATTCACTAAAGACAAACAAAGAATTCCACATGCATTTGATCTATGAATTAACGGGTTAGAGATTTAATCAATCATACAATCAATATTCCAATAATGACAATCTCATATGGCGGGATGGGAAAGTCAATTCTTTTATTAACTTCACAATGATACCTTACAATGATAAAGTCGGCTATTGCTCCTCGATATTGGTCCTGGGCTCTTCTTCCACTATCTTCCAACTTCTTTTCTCTATACTGATCTTTGCACAAGGATGGCTAAAGGTTGGGGCAAAGGAAATTCTCAATCGGGTATAGTTTCTTTACTATGATTCTCCTCTTTTCAAATGGGACCCCTAACCCTTATTTTATAGGCTAGAAGAAGCTAGGTATTTGGTCGAGTGACTGGCCATGCATGGCCGAAAGGTTTAGTTAACTTACCCAAAGTTGTGTGTTCTGTCAACAACTTTTCCTTTTCCATTCTTTTGTAGGTACATGCGGGTTGTCTTGGGTCAGCTAGTGTGTACACGCATGGAGTAATGAAGCAGGGTGTGTGGGCCTTTATAAAAGGGGTTTTTAAGAAGATTTGTTCAATAGTGTTTTGGAAAAGAAGGTATCTAAGATGGCCTGATGCCAGGTAAGCATGTCTGGTGAAAATTAGGGTTATAATAGATGCCCCCTAATGTGTGAGGTCAGAAGAGCATCTGATGGCTGAAATACAGTAACAATCTTCATCAAGGTTCCAAACAAGTGAGCCCAGGGACCAGAAATTGGGATGTGCCATCTGCAAAATAATAATTGTCTCACTGAGGTGGGCATATGTAATGTCCCCACTTTGGGACATCATCACAGGGCAGAGATTTATGATGACCAGAGTAGCCAGATGGATGTTATAGAGAGTACAGGGGTATTTGAGAGGCATTGTGGTGTCCAACTTGCATTGATGATCATATTCCATCATTATGAGCCATTTCACACAGGTTGGATTTGGTTTCGTTGCATTTCGATGATTTCTAGGATTTTGACTATTTTGAGCTATAACTCAATGGAATTCACTGAAGAGGTCATTTTGGGCACATTACTTGGAGGAACCTCTCAGTGTAATAGCTCATTGGAATCGGGAGGAGAAAAACTACAGGATGGGATGGCTAGAAGTGACTTTCAGTGGCCAGGGAAGCTACAAGGAGAGATAAGGAGCTTTTCAAAGGTAAAAAGGTTAATTAATTAATTAAAGTGATTTAATTAATTAATTAAATATTAATAAAATGAAAGTCACTTTGGAGGGATAAGGTGAGACAAAAAGTATAAAGGAAAGGAAAGGGCCTCTTCTCATTCATTCATGTATGATCTTATTTTGATTTCTGGCTTCTAGCTAGTGAGCCCAATATTGGGGGTTTTGACATAACAAACCCTAGAGGATGATTTGGTGGTGAAATATTCCACTTATCTTGTCCCAAGCTTGGTCTAGGAGATGAAATACTCTCCCACACCATTCTATTTCTAGATCTACTTAGTTGTAGGAGGATTCTACATTAGTTTCATGTGCAGATAGAGAGAGAGCGCACCAGTTGAGGGATTCCAGCAAGAGGGGCGCACCATCTTTGGAGAGAGATTCCTTGTAGGAGATTGGTAGGGCCATTGAGGATTTTATCACTTGGGTTTTCATTGCAGGGCCTTGGACATCAGATCTAGTGCTTTCTAAGACATTTTTATGGCTCAGATTATTTCTTGAGCAGTGGGGAAAATTGAAGAGAAGGAGGGCATTTTTGAGATCCAGATCTAGTCCGTTTGGAGGGGTTACACTTCAGATATGACCCCGAGACTTTACCTAGTGAATTACAATGTCCTAATCTATATTTCAGGAGAGTTTCAGATCATTTGGAGGCCTCCTTCAGCAGGGCCAAATTATCTAGGGTTTCAGTGATCCAGTGGGGCACACCATTCAATGGGGGATTTCAGATCTACAGAGATTGACAGGGATCTTGGATATTCGGTCACCTGGGTTGTTCTTACCATCACCTGATCTATCAGTTGGCATATTTATTAGGGTGATTGGACACATTTGGCAGCAGGGACGAATTATCTAAGGTTTCAGGCATCCAATGGGGTGCACAATTCAGTGGAGGAGTTCATATCTATAGAGATTGAGAGGGATCTTGGAGATTCGGGCACCTGGGTTGTTCTTCCCACCACCCAATCTACTGTTTGACACCTTTCTTGAGATGATTGGACATCTTTGGCACTAGGGACGAATTGTTGATGAGCTTCAGTTATCCAGTAGAGCATGGCATCTTCTAGCTTGAGGGGTTTGGCACTTGGCATTGGTCTTCATCTCTTATCCAACCTTTGGAGGCTTGTTTCGTATCAGCGGGAGCATTTTGTAGCAGCTCATACTTGTTATCTATTGTCTATCATCTTGGCCATCTGTTGATCATTCCAGATCGACATCTCCATTGTAGCAGATTCTTCTATTTTATGAATAAAGAAGATTAGATATGTTTTGGCTTGTCTATCTTATTACCTATGGTTGAGGTATGTTCCATGGTTATCTATTTTTGTTATTTGTTGCATACATGCATATAAACACATCTAAACAAATAGATCAACAAACTATTTGACGAAATACCACAACCAGGAATTTTTTTTTTTAAAAGGACACCAAAACAGTGATGATCCTTGCATAATGGCTTGGGATCATTACAACATACCCATGCTCATGATAAAATAAAATCATGGATACCAATCAAATACACCGTAGATCCATGTCATATAACTATATAAAGTGTAGCCACGAGCAATACATAATGGAGGTACATCTCGAAATAAAAAAGATATACATGTAGAGTATCCATCTTCTAGAAGTTGATAAGGCCTAATGCCTAGAAATGAGGTCTTCGGAGATCGAGAAACAACTTCAAAATCTTAAAAGCTTGGGTAGGAGTGCAATAAATGAGTGTATAACTTCCCTACCTAGATGTCTTCGACGAATCGTCGGTCATGGACTAGAGAATCTTGATTATCAGATTGAAAGTTTCATTGATTTCGAACAAAGACTTTGATTGGACTTTTAGGGAAAGAGACAAACTGCAGAGGGGTCAACTCAGGCTTGGTAAACACTTCCCTTGGACAATAGCATGACAAATGATGAGACTTAGGCAGCATGACATTAACATAAGTTTACGAGGTAGGAGGCAATGCAAACTCTCCATATGTTTGGAAGAATAACCAAACGGAGGAGGACACAACTCTATGTAGAGAGAACAAATTCCTAAGGTCATATTAAATCCCAGAGTTTGTCGAACAAACAAACATATGTGCTTTATCCAAGGGCGAATCATTATGCTGCCAATACAAAGAAAATACTTTTCCCTTCCTCTTTTTGGGGTATATTTGACTTTTTTTTGTCTTTTTCAATAATTTTGGAAAAAGAATAAAAGAATGTTATGTTACAAAGGAGGAATGAGTGTCGCAAACATTCAAGTTCGAGGTGCAAGGAAAATACTGATGTTCAAAGAAAGGACACTCGAGAAAAATCCCTCTTGGGACCAAAGGTGTCAAGACACAGAGGCAAAGTGCTACAGGGCTTGCGTATAAGGCATGCTTCAGATGGTTCAGTTGAGAGCAACATGGATCCGACATTAGACCAATGACACAGGTATGCAAACGCGGTTAACAAAACACACAATGGGTAACGTCCTTCGATGTAAGTTTAATAAGCCCAGAGAAGGTAAGCTTGGTGGTTTTTCATATTTAGAGAGTCTGAGAAACATAAAAGGAGAGTCCAATGGGGTACCTTTTTTTAAAGTAGTCTAGTCGGTTCGAGAAATGGGTAAACTAGCATCGAAAATATGTCTATTCAAAACCATTTTAACGAGTGTGATAAAGACAAGATCACTCGACAATTTTTTCATTTTTTAGGATTCTGAAAAAAATTTAACTATGGAATCCATCATGAATGTTCTTCTGGGCCACTTTAACGAGTGTGAAAGAATAAGGTCACTCGATGATCTTTTCAATTTTAGGGAGTCTAAAAGGAGCTTAACTATGCACTCCGTGGGGGTTCCTTTTTTGTACATTTAGTCGTTTAGGCCTGAAAAAGGGTTAAAATGATACCTGGGGGTACTCTTCTAGAGAATTGAAGTTCCTTAGAGTATACCTTAGTTTGTACAGTTGACCGTTCGAACCGAAAAAGAGGTAAACTACCACCGGATAGATGTGACTTCAAATTTCAGTTTAACAAGCATGAAAGGCCACAAGATCGCCCAACAATATTTCATGTTTAGAGAGTCTGAAAAGGGATTAAAAGAAGATCTGTTGTGTTTTTTGGAGTCTTGAGGGTGAGGTCATGAGTGAAAAGGAATCATGCAAATGAGACTCAAATTCGTAATTAGGAAAAAACTATGGGGGACTCCGCCTATAGTCGTTAGTGACAACATGGACACCGTCATGCAACCAGGATCTACCTAGGGCATCCATGTTATGGTAGGCTCTACCACCAAATTATGACACTTCTAAAGAAGTAATGATGGTTTTGTGTCACAACTTGGTGGGATCAATTCTATGGAAAAGAGAAAAAAGCAATGAGATGCAGAAAGTGGGGGTGGAATCCTGACTTAAATGCAATGAGATGGGAAAAAAATGACTGTTTACCAAAGGACTGTCCAAACACCCAAATCTCAAAAAAAATTCCAAATACCCAAAGGAATACCTCCCTTGATCATCCAAAGAAAACTCTCGAACCATCTTAAATGATTTTTAGTTTAGAAAAAATAACAAAAGGGTCTGAAAATTGACAAAAAGGGGCCAAAAAACTCTATAAATAGAAGTTGGCAGCTCATTATCACCATTGTTAATTTAGAAATCGACTAAAATCCAAAACTACCCCTTTTTGAAAAGAATTGATTCCAGGAGATTCAGTGGACGAAACAACCATCTGCTTGGACCAAGTAAGTATAAACTCTGTTCTCTTGCAATTTAAATATTTATTTATGCTTTTAGTTTCAAGTGTTGGGGGGGAATTGACCCTCAAAAGGTCAGCCCTAGGTCCACACGGGATGTCTTATGACAGTCCGTGTGTACACTCGGGCAGAGGAAAAACTACATGCGTGTACACATGACTGTCATCATTACAGCCCACGTGGACCCTTTATTT
Source organism: Picea engelmannii (assembly GCA_009831015.1). NCBI lineage: Eukaryota > Viridiplantae > Streptophyta > Pinopsida > Pinales > Pinaceae > Picea > Picea engelmannii. The sequence goes on along the minus strand of ML785893.1, from coordinate 391,325 downwards.
AATGGAATTTTTTTTTAAAAAGCAAGGGTTAACCCTACTGAACTTGGTTTTTTGTAGGATGTATGTTCACTGGAGGGAAAGAGAGCATGAGGAGATTATTTAGTTGGTCGGGGAAGACCCCAATGTTGTTGCTACCTTAATGAAATGTGGGCTGCTCAAGTTCTTCCTATGTCCTTTTATGTGAGTACAACCTAGGCTACTGAATGCCTTGGTTGATTATTGGCATCCCGACGTAGAGGAATTTATGTTAGAGGGGTAGTCACTAGTGCTTACTACAGAGGACATATATTTTTTGACTGGCCTCTCCAAGAAAGGGGAACTAGTCAATTTCTAGACATTTCCTTCAGAGCCTCATAACATATCGGAATTGATAGGACTTTATTGTGAGGCTGGTATAGATCGATCGAGCTCTTAGGTGCCAATAAGAAATGTCATCGATTTGTCATTACAGGCGATTGTGTTGCTTATTGGGAAGATGACTGGTTCTACGGCTTTACATCAGGCATCTCATGCACAGATGAACTATGCAGTCCAGTGCTTAAATGCACAGATATTTGACTGGAGCACTACACTTATGGATTGTATGAAGAGGCAGATGACAGATTGTTGGTTGCAGACGTAGAAGAACTTCGGGTTCAGGACAATTCTATGCTCTTTATTCTTTGAAATAGTTCCTAGTTTCAATCCTTGAGTGGTGGTACGAGGGAATTAGGCCTCTCTTCCTGCAGTTTGCATATGGGCAGTGTTACTGCCATGACAGGGTGGTGGAAGGACCAATGAGTCGTTTGATGATGAATTCTTTGCTTGGTTTTCGTGAAAGATCCCAGTCACAGAGGACTACCCTTATGCTGGGATTGATTTCTTGAGAGGTCCTGAGATACCGGTACCTCCTAGCGAGGAGCGAGGAGAGATGGGTAAGTTTGTATCATTTTTTTGTTTTTTGTGAAACATAGGTAATTTTTATGTTGTTTTATATATATATATCATTTTGTTATACCAGAGTATTTGATAGATATCTGTCTATTATGTGCAGATGTGGGGTCAGTACAACCTATAGATTATGCGAGGAATAGGCATTGTCCTTGACCAGGGGCTGCACCTACTACCACAGGGGGACCACCAACAACAGGAGAGCTTCCATCCGGTTAGGCTGAGAGGTTTTTGAGATGAGTCGAGTGAAAATTTACCTTGCTCACCCACACAGTCCCTATGGCAAAGATTGAGGATCTACCACCATCTATGTAGCCTCATGTAGTGGGGGCACCACAGATGTGGGTTTGATTGTTTCGGTGTTTGGAAAATCTGTTGATCATTACAATAGGGCCCACAGGCCCTGACCTTAGTTAGTCTAGACTTTTCACGTGCCGAGAGCACTACTTATATATATTTTTTGAGGGCATAAGCCCCATGACTCATTATTGGTCATATTTTTGAGGTGCTTGCATTCACCTATGTACTCTAATGATTATGATATTATATATGGATTTTTATGTCTTTTTGTGTCTTATGGATCATATTTTCCTTTAAAAATGTATTTACATGTTTATGTGTATGTCTTTTTATATGTGTGCGAGATGCCAGTCTAAAATTTGATTAGCTAGAGTATTTGTAACTTGGTTTAATATCCTAGGAACATGAAAATATGCAATATAATCAAAGATTCGTTCTAAGAGACATACCCTAAGGAATAGTTGGTGTAAAGTCAAATCATGAACACGGTAGACTCTATTTAACTGAGACACAACCAACTGAGCGTCTAAATAGACCTGGAGATGAGAGATACCAAATGACAGGGCATCACGAAGCAACTCAATAACTGCACTGTACTCGGTGACATTGTTTGTGGTGTCACCTAAGCATGTACCTCCGGAAGATAATAACTGGCCTCAAGGTGTAAAAATTACCCAAGCTACGGAGGTAAGCCTCCAAGTGTGCCGTCTAGCACCGTCTACGTACCCAATGAACACCTTTGATTCACTTGACATCTACCATAGTGAAAAAAGATAACATCAAAACCAACACGTCCATAATACTAAAAGAAAATAGAAAGTAATAGTACAAAGACTATACATATGTTACAAAAAGCTACCCAAGGTGACCTACCTATGAGTAATACTTCTTGAGGTAGAGCCCATTTCTAGGCTCCACCAAAGAATTTCCCTCAAATTCGACCAGACGATAAGCACCCTTTTTGAGAACCTCTTTTATGATGAAAGGTCCTAACCACATGGGTTTGAATTTTCTTGCCCCCAGGGGGTCCTTATCTTGGTCATAGACCAGGACAAGGTTGCCTTTAGAGAAAATCTAAGGAAAAACGGACCGATGATACTGACACTTGACTTTGTGTTTGTGAGCCTCATTGGCCAGGGCCGCATCAAAACACTGCTCATTGAGTCACTCAAGGTATAATAACCATTATTCAAGTGGAGAAGTGTCTAGCAATAACTGTACTACCAACTTTAGGGATGGGATCTGACATTCGATAGGAAAGACTAATTCCAACCTGTAAATGAGTTGAAAAGGTGAGAAACTGATTGCAGTCTTAAAAGACGTTCGGTAAGCCCATAATGCCGAGTATAACATAATATGCCAATTTGACTTGGATGAGTTGATTGTTCGTTGTAGGATGGTCTTAAGAGATTTATTTATAGCTTCCACCTAACCATTTTCTTGGGGATAGTAGGGTGACGAATGTTCTTTCCACAATCCAAGATTTGATGTTAGTTCAGTCATCATCTGGTTCTAAAAGTGACTTCCATGGTCAGTGACAATCTCTCTCGAGACGCCGAACCTTGCTATTATCTAGTTGAATAAAAAGAGAGTCACAATCTCTCCATCATATTTAAACGTTGGCATAGCTTTGACCCACTTCATGAATTAGTCTACGGCTACAATGATATAACGGTGCCCACTTGCTGAAGGAGGTTTTCATGTAGTGTAATCAATCCCCCACTTGGTGAATGGACCAACTGTAATGATAGGAAACATGGGATCAAGATGTGCCCTCATCTTCTGAGAGAAGATCTGACACGGGTGGCACTTCATGACCGATTCGATACAATATTTGATTAGTGTTGGCCATAAGTAACCTGCTCGTAAAATATTTTGGGTTGTTGCCAACCCAGAAAAATGACCACCACATGCTCCGGTATGGAAATCGTTAATAACCATAACTGGTTCTTCATGAGTGATAGGTTGATGTAGGATGCATTCTACACCTCTTCGATACAACGTATCATCGATTATGAGATAATTATTGGCATGAGGGTGTATACGATGACACTCATCACGAGAATCAGAGGTGGGGCACTTCAAAGTCTGGATATATATAAGTATATCTCCGTACCGGGGATCCAAAGATGCGATCAAAAACATATCTCCTCTAATAGGCGACTCTTCAGGCACAAAATCACCTGACTCAACCAGAAGTTCCGAAATAAGTTCTGCGAAGACCAATGACTTTTTGGATTTCGTTGAAACTAAATCTAAGTCAAATTCCTGGAGGACAACTATCCATCTACTAATATTTCCACCTATTACTTGTCATGTCAACACGTATTGAAATGGATTCACAATGACAATGGCGGTGGTCTTACGAAACATAACATAATGACGGAACCATTGAACATCATGGACTGCTGCCAATGTAAGTTTTTCGATATGAGAATAATTAAGTTCTAGTTCAAATAGACCTCGTCTCAGGTAATAGATCACATATTCTAAGAGTAAATCATCTTCCTGAGCTAAGACCATGCCGATGGTGGACACTGTCGCAGCCAAGTATAATAAGAAATATTTGTTATAGTTGGGTGGCCAAATCAGAGGGGTAGTTGTGAGGGCATGTTTCAACACATTGAAGGAGCATTGAGTGACATCATCTCAGTGAAAAGGAATGTCTTTCTTCAGTAAGCACATAAATCCATTTGTGATCTCGGCACAGTTGGCGATGAAACGTCTTAAAAAAATTTCCTTGCCTTGTAAACTTTGAAGTTGAAGGATTGTGCATGGAGGAGGAAACTGAACTATTTCCTCAACCTTGAGAGGATTGACCATGATCCCTATTGTTGATACTATGAAACCTAACAAACGTGCTGATGTTATGCAAAAGTTGCACTTGTTTGGATTCAAGCGAATCTGGAAGTAGCAACATCGCTCAAAGATAAGTCAGAGGTGTGTGGGATGATTCGTTCTCTTGCAAGATCGAGATGCTAAATCATATAAATAGGCCTCTACTATATGCTTGAGATCATGGAAAGAAAAGGACATGGCCCCCTGAAAGGTCGCTCCATCATTTTTGAGACCAAAGGGCATATTACAATACACAAATGTACCCCATGGAAAAATGAATGTAATTTTGTGCTGGTCTTTGGGTTTGATTTGTATTTGATTATATCCCAAAAAACCATCCATGAAAGAGAAGGCCTCGCAACCTACACATTCATCAATTATCCAGTCGATGAATGGTGTGGGAAAATTATCTTTTGGATAGGCCTTGTTCAAATCATGGAATTCTGTACATACACGAATCGTGCCTTGTTTCTTATTGACCGACACCGGATTTGACACTCATTGGGTCAAATGGATAGGATAGATAAAACCGACTTTTAGTAGTTTCTCAAATTCAACCTTAATGGTTGTCGGTTTCCTGGGATTAACTGGATGAAGCTTTTGCCAAACAGGCTTGGCATCTAGATAAGTTGTGATTTCATGTTCGACTATTTTTGGATCGATGGATGGCATTTCCTTGTAAGACCAGGAAAAAATGTCATGGAATTATTTAAATAGATCTATGTAGATTTGAATCTCTTCCGGGGAACAATCATCTTTGACAAAAGCATTCTCCACAATGCTAGGGGTTCTGGAGATATTAATCAGTATGGTTTCAGTGATAGTTGCCATATTACCCTCGACATAAACCTCACGTGTAGCTAAGGTATTAACAGGACAAGACCTATCTCTAGTCATAGTCAACGTGAATTCTCCGACTTTGATTTTTCTTAACTCTGGGAGGAAGTATGATCTATGATGGAGATCATCCCAGGGTTTGTCCAGACTAGTCATTGCTTCAATTATTGCTTCGTTGGAAGGCAAGACTAAGTCTAAAGAATCGATGTCAGTGAGAGAGCCTTGAGCCCAAATAGGCTCTATAAGTGGATCTAACTCTTGTGCAGGAGTTGGATCTGTGTTAGCCGAAGCTTGCTGGACTAAAGAGTATGCTACTTCAGCTACAGACAAGGGCATGGACATGCCAGGGTGCCCTATCCCTTCCATCGTGGCCGATGGGGAAGGAAGTATCCATGGATCGTTGAAGTAAGTCATGTGAAATGATGAAACTTGGAAAATCTCAACCTTATGGTGGTCAAATATGAACTTCACATCACCTTGAGGGGGCGGGTAATCGAACGTACCCATCAAAGATGGGCACAAACCAACCCCTACGTTGACTATTCCTGGTTGGGGATTATCAATCATCGGGACCGCGGATACCCCCAATGAAGGGTCAGGTCTGGAGAAAGACAATTGATCAATGGTCACAATCTAGTCCTCGTGTGGAAACAACAAGACCCAAAAAACTGTAGCAACCACTGCTTGCATGGCATAAGTCCAACTCCTTCCTAACAAGATATTGTAGTTGAGGGATGCATCGACTACTTCTACCTCGATGCACACGATCTTCCCTCCTAACTGCATGGGGAAAGAGGGAATGATACCATGTGGTTGGAATGATGACCGTCGAAAGCAGTGAGAAGAGTAGGTGACAGAGACAAAACGGGTTGGCCAATGGCCTTCCAACATGCCAATGACATAACGCATGTTGAGGCACACTCATCAACCATCGTGCGGAAAATATTCTAAGTAAATTTTTTCATGGGGTGATCCACTACTATCTAAAATGCTATGTGGTAAGGCAGGCAGGGTTTTAATTTGGTTGATCCAACATGATTGTTCTCGGATTACAAGTCTCTATAGATCCTAAAGTGGCTAACAAATATTTCCTTTGGGAAGGGAAGCTTTGGAGGACCTCCAAAGAAGACATTGCACAAGGGATTTGAGACAAATCCTCCACCACAGAATAGTTCTAGGTATCCCTTTCGTTTGGGTTGTGAGAAGGTTTCTTGAACGTGCCTTTTGGGATGCATGTCATTGTTTCACCCAAAGTCTTCTCGATCTGGAGAGGAAGAGATGGGAGTTCGACTTCTTTTCCATTCTCAGAAGTTCTTGGTTTATTGTATTCATGCACTCTAGTCGATACAAAATAATCACCTTTCATCAGATACACATTCGTGGATGCGGGATTGTTCGAAGATGGAGAGGGTCCTTGAATGCCCCCTTCCATGGTTGTAGAGGCTTGAGTTAGGTTTTTCTCATGTTGAAATGGATTGGTTAACATGACAGGTTGTTGCTGTGTCASAAACTTTTGGGCCTCTGCAAGCTGAGGACATTGGTGAGTCGGGTGGTCTTCCACGCACAGGTTGCATGGATACCTCGTCTTCTATTTCACAGTGTTTTCCCCACTAGCATTATTAGTGGGTTTCTTATTCCCCTTACCCTTCTTTCATTTTTTTTTCTTTCCGTCAGGCTGTTGGGTGGCCTTTGGATTTGTTGATTTCACTATGTGTACATCCGACGTTTGGGTAGGGGGAGCAGCCAAAACAATAGTTTGGCTGGCTGTTGTGTGCTGCATAAAAAATTGCTGCAATTTGTTCATCAGTTTCTCAGCGGGATTTGTTTGAGCTGAACCAACAATACCATTAGCATGTGGTCCAGCTCTCTATCTAGTTTTATCAAGTATTGAGTGTGGTGCATATGGCAAGATATCATATAATAAACGAGATTGAGAGTAGATTATCTCAAGCTGTTGAGCTCTCATGATGGCATCTTCTTTGGAAAACACTCTCGATGTTGCAACATCTTTGGATAACTGTGGGACCAAAGACTTAAGGAACCACTTGAGAAGGAATGCTGGTGGGACTGGCACCTTAATTAAACTCTTCCAACGTCTCCATTCTCGGATGTGATAAGAGATATGGTTCTCTTTTGTCTGTGTGAAATTGGCCAACAAATTTGTGCTAGTGTCATATCTCATAGGTAATTGGAAATGGTTTAGGAAAGCCATTGCCAATTCACCGAAGGAAGAGTATCTTGAGAAGTCGAGCTCAATGTACCATTTCACGGAACTCCCAATGAGAGTACATTGAAACAATTGCAACTGCATAGAGTCGTCTTTCAATGAGTTAGACGAGCACCAAATATGGAAGGTGGTCACATGATCTCCCTGATATTCGTTAGGCTTGGCTTTGAACTTTGGTATGTCCGAAGGAAACTTCATCGACATAGGGGGCCAATGCGGATTGTGACAGATAGGGTCATTCAACAACCTTGTCAATTCTGGCAAATGCAAAGTTGTCAGGAAAGGTAGTTTGGGTTGTTGGTGATAACCATGGAAAAAGGGACTTGGAGTTTGAATGGCACAAGGTTTCCAGGAAAAGTTTGGCTATTGGCCTGGGTTTTGGTAAAAACCATGGCCATGACCAGTGTAAATATTCTGCATGTGAGGAGACATCATCAACTGATTCCCAAAATAGGACATAGATGGTTGGGTGTGCATTTCATTTAGAGGACTTTGGGAAGGGTTTCCCCATGCCGATCCCATGGGCATAGGCATAGTACCTTGTCCGGGGTTCCATTAGTTGTGAAAATAATTTCCCCAGATCAACATTCTTGACAAGGGAACTGATCCTTGCCAAGAATTCCAAGGTCCTGATGTGAAAGAAGTTCCTGGGTTTGCTCCCTGTGTAGGAATAGTACCCTGCATAGGAATAGGTTTTCCGTAACCTGGGTTTCCCCTAGTCGAGAAAGAAGTTGATGAGAAAGCGTTGTTACCAAATGCACCGAACAAAAAAAATGGTGTTGAACTGACCGACATATTATGAGAAGGTGGTCCTTGATGCCCTACTCCAAATAAACTATGGTGCGTGGGTGACCCACCGAGTGAAGGGGACGAAGGAGGTATATGACCTCCCCCATAAGGGAAAGCGTTAAAAGGAGATAAATTCCCCCCCATGTGTCCTTGCAGAGGAGTGTTAGAGCTCCTTTCCCCCAGACCTAAAGTATATAAAGTGGAGTAGGAAAGTACAAGACTTGTACCTCAGCTAGGCATCTCGTATGAGAATGAAGGGCCTGTCGTACTTAGTGTGAAAGGGGCAGTGGCTGCCATCACAGACTAGATCAGACCACTATTCGAGGTAGAGGCGATCGAGACCATGGTGGATCATACTGGTGATAGTGGGTTAGGAGGTGGAAAATCCCCTATGGTGACAACTCTAGTGGGAATTGAAGAATTCCTAGAAGAAGTGGCAACATTTGTTTCCATTGTTGTGTGTGACACTGTCTGGCACTCGTAAGGGTGAATAGGTACAATGGTGGGTGTCGAATGACCAGTGGTTGGAGTTTCAAATGAGACAAGAGCTTTCACTCCAAAGTATAAAATGGTCGTTTCCTCCGGATGTTGGTCGGGTACAGTTTCCTGTAACCCAGTCACTTCAAAAGACCCTTGTTGGTCTGGCTTTCACTGTAGCGGTGGCAGAGGTGGCTCCAGTGTAACCGGTGATAGGCCTAGAAGCCTTTGTGACTAGTAGAGCTCATGATCCTCCACTGTGTGATAATATCAAAGACACTAGGGATTTCTATTCATTCAAAAGACAACACACACTAAAAAGGTCCCTCTAAGATAAAACAACCAAGCACTAAACTAGTTGGAAGAACAGTTACAACAACCAACACTAGAGAAACTTATAAGTGCAAGTGCAACTCGAACATGGAAGAACCCTCCAGGTATACTCCGTAAAGCGTGGCCCAATGTCTGTCCTAGGTACCATGGTATACCCCCACAGTCACATGTGTATGTCTCTAAAAACGATAGGCAACTAGGTTGCCAGCGCGCGAACAGTCACCAGGCGGGTATAGTCGAAAGTTGGGTAGACCATAATGAATAGGGTATCGAGCCCGAAACCTATGAAGGGTATCAAAGGAAAGTGGTCTGGAAGACAATTGAGTACCTTGAATGGATTTGAGACCCACGAAGCTCCGTGGAAAATTCAATCGACAGAATCCCAAGACAAGCCCTCTATTTGTGTTCTCTACTATGATTGGTCTAGCTTTGGAGGGGTTATCTCCGCTACCTTTCCGCACACGACCTTGTGTTTAGCCCCTGTGTTAGAGGGGGGTCCCGGATAAATTTCACGATACTGGACTTTGACACTCCCTAACTCAGACTCCAATATTTGATTTAATGGCCTTGAAGAGTTTCCTCTCCAACCTAATTCAAGGCCCTAACCCTAAACTAGTTGGTTGACCCTACAAACATAAAAAGTCTATTGAATTTTAGATTTAGCATTAATTTTTATGGCTTGTTTTAAGTCAAAGGTTATGAAAATGAAACTAGTGATGTTTTAAAGATGGAAGAAAAATAAACAGAAATATGGAAATGAAATAACTTCACTTGACTCAAATCTTAAACAACTTTTCAAACTAAAATTTTTCTAAGATCTCTGAACAACAAACTCAAAGTAGGATTTCACTCGACTACGAGCTACTTATGATCTAAGTAAACCATCAATAACTTATGAAAGCAAAGACTTTTCCCTGGTTACTAATGCAAAACAACACTATTTAACCAAACCAAGAAATAAAATATTTTTTTTTATTTGAATGCTCACAAAGAAAAAAGGAAAAACATCAACAAGTAAAAACCAAGAAAACTTATGGACTAAGCGTAGATCGCAAAGAGTCACTTTAAAAATCACACACAAGCAAATTAAAACTGGACTCTCACACTTGTCTAAAAACCTTATAAAAAGAAAATTTTGAGGAAAACTTCTTAATGAAAAAGAAATCTATTGTTTTGATCAAACCTAAGTTATTGACTTCTATGACAGAGACCCAAAAACCTGAGAGGTATAACTCTTGTCAAAGGAAAGGATGACTGCCTCATCTTCAATAAAAAAATTCTCCATAAGCACACTATCGACTGTTCAACAACAAGCGTGTGCACACGAGCTGTGTAAAGTCAGAGTGTGTGTACATGCGTGCTGGCCTTATACATGCCGCGTGTATCTCTAAAACTCTGAGACAAATGAAAGGCCAAAAAATTTAGCCGAGGCAGAGACTACTGATACTGAGAACTAGGATCTCTTGAAGACTCTGACACTTACTTTAACAGAAAAAAAAAACAATTCAAGGAAAACTTCATAGAACAAACCAATCTAAGGTGAAAGCTAAGCTATAGATTGCAAACAAAAAAGACTAGAAAGAGTTCTAGAAAACCCCTGCGAAGGACTATTTCTGACAAGGGAGAGGATGAATGCCTCTCTAAAAGAAATTTTCTGGAATCATACACGTGACTGACACTTCCTCAGCTAGTGTGTACACGCAGGCTGTGATAAGGTAGGGCATGGGTACATGCGTGCATACCTTATATATCCCACGTGTACCTCTATGGGTCTCGAAAAAAAATGTAGTCAAGAAAAGAAACAGAGATAACTGGTATGGAAGACTAGAATCTCTGTTAGCTTAGACTTTTGCAGAAACTTTAAAAACAGGAAATGAAACCAGTTCTTAAAAATACCCAAGAAAAAACATTCCCAGAAACCCTAGAGTTCCCCAGTATGGTCGCCAATTTTGTTGTGGGTGGGAAATCCCTCCTACGAACTAGCACTAAGTGTTTTATCATGCATGCAGAAATGACCCAAATATTCTTACTTTTTACCATCATCCCATGCCTAGACCCCCATTACTCATATGTAAATACAAGTCTCAAGAGATTAAGTTGACGTACCTTATTATTTGTGTTTGATGTCGATCCCTTTTTGCACTTGGTCGTTCTTTGACTGCAACTCTCCTCCCAATGATGACCTACATTCACTAAAGACAAAAAAAGAACTCCACATGCATTTGATCTATGAACTAATGGGTTAGAGATTTAATCAATCATACAATCAATATTCCAATAATGACAATCTCATATGGTGGGATGGGAAAAGCAATTCTTTTATTAACTTCACAATGATACCTTACAAGGATAAAGTCGGCTACTACTCCTCGATCCTGGTCCTGGGCTCTTCTTCCACTATCTTCCAACTGCTTTTCTCTATATTTCTCTTTGCACAACGATGGATAAAGGTTGGGACAAAGAGAATGCTCAATCGGGTATAGTTTCTTTACTATGATTCTCCTCTTTTCAAATGGGAACCCTCGGCCTTATTTTATAGGATAGAAGAAGCTAGGTATTTGGTCGAGTGACCGGCCATGCATGGCCAAAAGCTTTAGTTAACTTACCCAAATCTATGTTTTCCATCAACAACTTTCCTTTTTTCGTGCTTTTGTAGGTATACGCGGGTTGTCTTGGGTCAGCTACCACGTACACGCATGCAGTAATGAAGCAGTATGTGTGGGTCTTTATAAAAGGGGTTTTAAGAAGAGTTGTTCAACAATGTTTTGGAAAAGAAGGAATATAAGATGGCCTGATGCCAGGTAAGCATGTCTGGTGCAAATTAGGGTTATAACAAATAGGTTTTGAAATTATCTTTTACTTAGTACCCCTTTCTATTAGGAGATGTTTCACCCTTGTTGAGATGGAATAGATTTCAACCTCTTCATTTTATTAGAACCACTTTCTCCTTGTTGACATGGAACACGTTTCAAACTTTAATTTTTCTTAGTACCTCTTTATCATTGTTGACGTGTCACCCAGTTTTTTGTGGCATAGCTATTTAACTTCTCTTTTCCTTAGTACCCATTGGTGTTAGGTGTTGTGTCACACTTGCTGGGCTTTCATAGATTTCAAACTCTTCATTTTATTAGTACCCCTTTTTCGTTTCTATCATGGCATGACTGTCAAAATTATTTTTCTTAATACTTGTTTATCTTTGCTCATGCATCACCCTTCTTCATGTGGCCTAGGTGTTGAAATTATCTTTTCCTCAATACCCCTTACTCTTAGGTGATGTTCCACCAATGTTGAGTTGGCATATATTTCGACCTCTTTATTTTCTTAGTAATCCTTTCTCCTTGTTGACATGGCATAGGTGTCAAAATTTTATTTTCTTAGTACTCCTTTAACTTTGTTGACATGTCACCCTTTTCTGTGTGGCATAGGTGTTGATATTATCTTATACCTGGTACCCCCTACTCTTAGGTTACATGTAACCCTTTATTATTTTTCATAGCTTTCAACCTCTTCATTTTTTTATTACTCCATTCTCCATGTTGACATGCCACATGTGTCAAAATTTTAATTTTCTTAGTACCCCTTTATCCTTGTTGAAATCTCACCCTTTTTCATGTGGCATAGGTGTTGAAATTCTCTTTTCCTTAGTACCCCTTTCTCTTAGGTGACATGTCACCCAAAGGAGAAAGGAGTACTAAAGTCACACATCAATAAAGACAGGTTTTACATTTTATTTGTTTCATGTCACCCTTTTTTGTGTCTCATAGGTGTTTAACTTGTATTTTCCTTAGTACCCCTTTCTCTTGGGTCACATGTCATCATTGTTGTGTTGGTATAGCTTTCAAACCCTTTATTTTTGTTTTTGTGTCATCCTTTTTTTATGTGGCATAGGTGTATAAATTATCTTATCCTTAGTACCTTCTTCTCTTATGTGATGTGTCACCCTTGCTAAGTGGGCATAGCTTTCGACATATTCATTTTCTTAGTACCCATTTCTTCCTTTTAACATGGTTCGTGTATCAAAATTTTATTGATCTTAGTACCCCTATATATTTGTTGACTTGTCTGTTAGAAAAACAGGACTGTGGAGCAATAAAATAAAACAAATGCGGAAAAAAAACACAAAAGATACACAATACAATAGAGACACAGATTTATGTGGTTTACCCAGTTTGGGCTACGTCCACCAGAGAAATTTCCAGATCCTTCCTTTATTATTATCCAGCAAATGAAGGGATACAACCTACAACAAAACCCACTATAACTTCCTCTTATTTCTCTCACAGTCTCCTCTCTCGGAATACAATACTCACAATAATGCATAGCCACAATACATTTCCCTCATAACAGAGGGTTTCCCTCTAGGGAAAAAAACCCTAACATAATTTCTACCATTAGATATGTGACCTTATAATGAACGGTCTAGATTTACAATGAAATTACAATATACTTTTACAAGGCAATTTTTCCTTCGGGGGCTTCACTCCCGAACCCCCATCGGGGGCCCGCTTGCCCCCGAACCCCTAGCCAGGGGGATAGCCCCCCCAGACCCCAGAGAGGGGCTACCCCCCCTGCACTCCCCCATGTGGAAGAGTGTACATACTTCTGGGGTGTAAAGTATTCATGGGGTATAAACACGGCTTAAAATCACAAGACCTCTGAGTTAGGAAGATAATTAGGCTCCACAACCAACATTGTCACCATTTTTCATGTGCCATACATGTTTATTTTCTCTTTTCCTTAGTACCCCCTGATATTAAGTGACATGTCACTCTTGTTGAGTTGGCATAGATTTATACCTTTTTGTTTTCTTAGCACCCCTTTCTCCTTCTTGAAATGGCATGGGTGTTAAACTTTTATTTGTCTTAGGACCCCTTTATCTTTGTTGACGTGTCACCCTTTTTCATGTGCCATAGGTGTTGAACTTATATTTTCCTTAGTACCCCTTTCTCTTAGGTGATGTGTGATCCAGGCGGATCTCCACACATGGAATGAACTTTACTTTTTTTACCAAGTTGATTTAAAGTTGGTGACAAAGTGGTGAAAATGATGAATTTATGCTTTTATGAGTTTTATTTTCTCGTGCATTTTATTAATGCTTTGCGAGAAAAAGGTCTCATGCATTCTTGTTATTTTATGAGATGTTCATGCATTTAATTATGATTTGTGACCTTTGGGAAAAACTCATACATTATTCACTTTTGATGTAAAATGATTAATACTTGTGAGGAAATTAGACTCACATATTTATCATTAAATTATAATTTTGGAAATTGGTTTTTATGTGAGAAACCACCTCACACCATTTTGCCATTATTATCAATTATAGGTTGAGAGAATCAAGGGCATGGTTGAAGAGTCTTTGGGTAGTTTTGAGACTTTTCCCATTATTTTCTTGAAGATAGTTTGAGACCCTACATTTATGGATCTTGTTTTCCTCTTTTGTAATTAGGTCCTATTATTGTGGATCTAGGAATTAATGTTCCTTTTAAGAGAGAGTGAGTAAAAACTATATAATGCCTTATGGGATCCTTATGTAATGGGAGGATAGTAATGAGGAATTAATGAGTGGCGTTAGAGAGTCATAGTGCTACTACTCCTAAGCATTAAGAGACTTATTCATGTAAGGAATTATCCTTCTTGATGTATGGAGAGATATGAGTGTGAGTGGTATTCTTGAATCCTCATTGAAGGAGAAGGAATTTATTATGTAATCACTTATGAGAAGTTCCCAATATATTTTGAAGAAGGAATGAGCATGATCATTATTCCAATTGAAGCAGATCTGGAGACCTAGCCCAGGAGGGGCAAACTTCGTTTCCAACATCGGTTGTCTCTCTCATGTATTTTCATGTGATCATTCCATTTTGAGTTCATGTGTGTTACGTATTATTGTTTAAAAGCATGGTTAATAATGGACTTACATTCCCTTTAATCCTTGTGCAAATAATTCGTTAGGAAATGATTCTCTATTGAAAAGTTGTGTAGAGTAAGTACTCGCCCGTTTTCAGATCAATGTGTCACCATTGGAGAGTTGGAATAGCTTTCAACCTATTCATTTTATTATTACCCCTTTCTCCTTGTTAAATGTATCTTATCCTTAGTACCTTTTTCTCTTATGTGACCTATCACCCTTTCTGATTTGGCATATATTTCAACCTCTTCATTTTCTTAGTACCACTTTATACTTGTTTACATGGCACATGTTTCAAACTCTTATTTTTCTTAGTACCCATTGCTCTTAGATGAATTGTGACCCTTGCTAATTTGCCATATCATTTTACTTCTTCGTTTTCTTAATACTCCTTTCTCCTTGGTTACATGGCGTGGGTGTCAAACCTTTATTTTTCTTAGTACCCCTTTATCTTTGTTGAAGTGTCACCCTTTTTTGTGTGGCAGAGGTGTTGAAATTATATTTTCCTTAGTACCATTTTCTCTTAGGTGACATATCACCCTTCCTGGCACATGTGTCAAACTTTATTTTTAAAGTACCTATTTAACTTCGTTGACATCTCACCATTTTTTGTGTGGCATAACTGTTTAACTCATATTTTACTTAGTAACCCCTTCTCTTGGATGAAGTGCCACCCTTGCTGAGTTGGCATAGATTTCAATCTCTTCATTTTCTTAGTACCCATTTCTCCTTGCTGACATGGAATGAGTGTCAAACTTTTAATTTTCTTAGTACCCCTTTATATTTGTTGACGTGTCACCCTTTCCTATGTGGCATAGGTGTTCAACTTCTTTTTTCCTTAGAACACCTTGCTCTTAGGTGACGTGTCACCCTTGCTAAGTTAGAATAGATTTCAACATCTTCATTTTCTTAATTCCCCTTTCTCCTTGTTGACATGGTACGGGTGTCAAACTTTTATTTTTTGTAGTACCCATTATATTTTTTCAAATGCCACCCTTTATTTTATGGAATATGTTTTTAAATCCTCTTTTCCTTATTACCCCTTTCTCTTAGGTGATGTGTCACCCTTGCTGAGTTCACATAGATTTCTACCTCTTCATTTTCTTAGTGCCCCTTTCTCCTTGTTGACATGGAACATGTGTCAAAAATTTATTTTTCATAGTACCCCTTTATCTTTTTTGACATGTTGTAATTTCTTGTGTGGAATAGGTGTTGAAATTCTCTTTTACTTAGTACCCCATTCTCTTAGGTGACGTGTCAACCTAGATGAGTTGGCATAGCTTTCAACCTCTTCATTTTCTTAGTACCCCTTTCTCCTTGTTGACATGGCACGAGTGTCAAACTTTTATTTTTCATAATGCCCCTTATTTGTACCCCTTTATCCATGTTGGCATGGCATGAGTGTCAAAATTTTATTTTTCTTAGTACCCCTTTATATTTGTTTAGGTGTCACCCTTTTTTGTGTGGCATAGGTGTTGAAATTGTATCATCCTTCATACCCCCTTCTCTTAGGTGACCTGTCACCCTTTATTAGTTGGGAATATCTTTCAACCTATTCTTTTTGTTAGTACCCCTTTGTCATTTTTTACATGGCATGGGTGTCAAAATTTGAATTTTCTTAGTACCACTTTATCTTTGTTAACATGTCACCCTGTTGACGGG
>ML785893.1:328429-361148 GCA_009831015.1 Picea engelmannii | reverse complement strand
CCCTTACGACTAGAGCCATGGCCTGTGTGCATAGTAGGGTTTGAATTGGACAATACAATACACAGGGTTGTAAATCGTTCCGGCTAACAGCTGCAGTGCTCAAAGGGGAATGGATTAATTGTATGCGTGCGAAGGTGGTGGGATTACCACCGCCATGCGAGATAATAATGGCACAGTACAATGTTGTTCTATCCACCATAATATCGTTTAAACCATATGAATTGGCCAACCCAACACTTTGGGCGGTGGATCATTGTATCAACTTGCCATACCATATATTATATCAATGCATCATTGCATAACTCAAAACCATTAAACCAAAACCCAAAAAACAAACATACGCCAAGTAATGATCCAAATCATAAAATCAAAACCCAAAGTTAAATGTTTATCCAATCATGCCATCGCATAAGTTCAGACCATTAAATCAAACCAAAAGTTTACCCGATCGTGATTTCATAACTTCAAACCTTTTCCATTCAACATGAAATCGAAACTCATATATTTATCATGCACTCATAGCATAATATAATATCAAAGTTTTATAAAACATTATGACAAATGATTTTATAAAATCGACAAATCAAAGGTTTATGAAAATAAGGATCGCATCACATAAAACTAGATCAAACATGACCCTTATGAAATCAAATATAACCCATAACTTAATATGCTCAAAGTCTTATTAATAAAAATGCGCAATCAAAGTAAGAGTATATAAATGGACATAGTTTGAAAGAAAACCACTACAACCACTTAATAGAAAACCAAAGGTAAGTGCCTTTCAGAATATCAGTGAGAAGATGCTAACAGTCCAAATAACAATGGAGGGGTTTTCACACTTTCAGTTGTGAAAACTAATTCGAAACCAATTTGCAAATGTCGCATGAAATAAAAATGTCTTCTGTTTGCAAATGCGACAAAAATTTGAAGTTCAAGAGACATAGGTGTAGGCAGCTTTCAGGGCAATTGAAAAAATTGAATTGGCTGCCAATACACCCTTTTTCATGTGGCATACATTTTTAACTTCTCTTTAACTCAGTACCCCTTTCTCTTAAGTGATGTGTCACCCTTGCTAAGTTGGAATATCTTTCCACCTCTTCGTTTTATTTGTACCTCATTCATCTTGTTTACATTGTGGGGGTGTCAAATTTTTATTTTACTTAGTACCCCTTAATCTATGTTGATGTGTCACCCTTTTTTGTGTGTCATAGGTGTTGAACTTATCTTTTCCTTAGTACCCCTTTCTCTTAGGTGATGTGTCACCCTTGCTAAGTTATCATAGCTTTCTACCTCTATGTTTTCTTAATACCCCTTTTACCTTGTTGACATGGCGTGAGTATCAAACTTTTATTTTTCTTAGTACCCCTTTATATTTGTTAGCGTGCCATCGTTTTTTGTGTGGAATACATGTTGAAATTATCTTTTCCTTAGTTCCCCTTTCTCTTAGGTGACATGTCAATATTGTTGAGTTGGCATAGCTTTTTACCTCTTCATGTTTTTAGTATCCCTTTCTCCTTGTTGGCATGGCATGTGTTTCAAACTTTTATTTTTCTTAGTACCCCTTTATATTTGTTTATGTGTCACCATTTTTGTTGTGTAATAGGTGTTGAAATTTTGGTTTCCTTAATAACACTTTCTCTTAGGTTAAATGTTTCCCTTGATGAGATGGAATAACTTTCAACATCTTCATTTTATTAGTACCCCTTTCTCCTTGTTGACATGGCATTGGTTTCAATTTTTTTTTTTCTTAGTACTCCTTTATCTTCATTGACATGTCACCCTTTTTCATGTGGGATAGGTGTTGAACTTCTCTTTTAATTAGCACCCATTACTCTAAGGTTATGTGTCACCCTTATTAATTTGGAATAGATTTCAACCTCTTTGTTTTCTTAGCATCCCTTTCTCCTTGTT
The DNA here is from genome assembly GCA_009831015.1 of Picea engelmannii. NCBI lineage: Eukaryota > Viridiplantae > Streptophyta > Pinopsida > Pinales > Pinaceae > Picea > Picea engelmannii. The sequence goes on along the minus strand of ML785893.1, from coordinate 359,234 downwards.
GACATGCAACGAGTGTCAAACTTTTATTTTTATTAGTACCCTTTTACCTTTGTTGACATGTCACCCTTTTTCCTGTTCCATAGGTGTCAAACCTCTTTTCTCATTAGTACCTCTTTCTCCTAGGTCATATTTCACCCTTGCTAAATTGGCATAGCCTTTGATGTCTTCATTTTATTAGAAATTATTTCTCCTTGTTGACATGGAAGAGGTGTCAAAATTGTGTTTTTCTTAGTATCCCTATTGGTTATTACTCTCTTCCTACTTCTTAGTCTGACCTAGGTTCAGATCTGAACAAGCTTCAAACAAATACCTCTAAAACTATCGGCCCTCTTGGTAAACCAAAAATCAAAACAACACATAGAGTGTACTACATAGTCTCACCCAAGATAGTTCTATGGGTGACTGCAATGCTCAAGTACTTGCATTTTGGGAATGAGTGGGGATTTGGGATTGTATTTTGTGATATTCATTTATTTAATCTATTATCCATCTATATTAAACACTTTGTCATTCTTTATCCATGCATGTAAATCAACATATCTAACTACCTCATCAATACATTCATCTAAGATTTAACCATTGATAGAAAGGACATAAAAATTAAGCATTTCATATAACACATGATCTATTGTGGTTCACCCCCTCCTGGGCTACATCCACAAAGGTTTGGCTGCTTAGGATATTTTGTTATGGTTCTGTAATATATAGCATCGCACACACTACAACTTCATTTATACGATTAAAAAATAGGCTCTATGACCTTTGTGAGGCTGATTATATTAGACCAGGATCCTCAACTTGCGATCTAACCCTCAAGGTCTAGTTACCTCACTCTCCCATAGCTAAAAACCTTACAAAAAGGTATCATATCTTACAATAGTTTTCCTTGCTACTCATTTTTTTTTTCTCTAACATGTTATCCCCCCGCCCTAGACCTTCTAGGTACTTATTTATACTTATTATTGGCTTCTCATCCATTACAATGTCTTACAAAACCCCTAACCCTAATGTGGTTAGGTTTTCCTGCATGCACGCCTCACATGATGCTTTTCCTCTTTTCTTGGTGCCACTTTTCCTTTATTCCCGATGCGCTCCCCTATTTTCCGGTGATGCTTTGATTCCTTCAATGCTTCTTCGATTTCTCTCAACATTAGCCTATGCCAATAGGCCCCCAACACTAACATCATGACTCGTCCTGTGTCATTCATGAATTCCAACATATTTTACTGCTTGTTCCAGTGCGTCATACATATCAGCTATCCAATGAAATTACTCCTGAGCTTGGTTGATCTTCTCTTTCATTTCCTCTACTACCTGCGCGGTGAATAGAGGTCTTAATATCTCTCCCACCTCCAAGCCTATATGGTCGATGAACACTTTCACTACGTTGATCTCCATGAAAAAATTCTCTGCCTTCTCCTGTAAGGGCTCCAACTGAGCCTATCTTGCCATCTTTTGTGTCTACATCGCTTTTTCTTCTTCCTGTAGGTTCTTCATCTCTGTGACAATTTTTATCTTTTATAGTAGGGACATTGTTCTCCATCGTTGCTTGAAATATGTCATTGTTGCATGAAATTTATCTTCCTACCCTTTCAGCTCATGTAGGCTCCCATCCTCTAGTAGAGGTTTTCATAGATGGGCACTCTTTTCCAACATCTCTATCATTCTCTGTATATTATGTGTGATATTCTCTGCAGACGTTGTCGTGTCCTACTCTCTTTGTGTTCTAATGTCTTGAGGAGTAGTAGGTACTTATCGCTCCTCTAGTTCCTTGGTCTAGTCTTTGTATTGTTGTAACGTCTGCATTATTTTTCTCATCTTCTCTTCTGAAGATGCTTCCTCTATTTTTGCACTATCTGAGATGCCTTAAAGACTACCTTTATCTGTTTCTCCATCTTGTCCAGTTTCTACTGCACCCTCTTTTTCTCCTGCCCTTCTTGGATGATGATTTCCTTCATTATGGTATTCTCCTCCTGTGTTATCCATATATTCATTATGTCAAACCTTTCTCTTAAATGAATCTCCCACGTGACATTGGCCTTTAATTTATATAGCGCCTTTGTCAGAATCTTAGGCAAATCCAAGTCCAGTGTGTCAATGTGTTTTAAAGGATTTTGCACTATCTCCTCATCAAGAAATAACATCTCAGGTGTTAATATGAAGTTGGCACTCCCTTGCGCTATGATATCCATTGTTTCTTGAGCAGGGAATCCTTCCCTAGCCTTCTTTGGTGTGTCCTTATGTTGCAGTTCGACCTGTATCTTCAACTTCTCCATCTTAATTTTTACCTCTTCTATTTTATTCAGAATTGAATCCTAGTGGTTCTTGACATTTTCCCACACCTCTGACAATTGATCTTCCACTTTGGATGGCTATCCGATCTATCTCGTTTGTTGTCAGTGATGTTTCCATTGGTTCTCTGTGGACCTTCACCTTCTTCCTAGATATGCTTGCTTGCTCCCCTATTCTCTTTTTTTGGGCCTCTCATGGATTCGATGCCTCAAACATCTATGTATCCATGCATGTATCCTGTGCCATTTCTTCCTCCATAGGTTTCTCCTATGTCTCTGTTCTTATTCCTTCCGTGCACCCCTACTTTGTCGTTCCTCTTGGTGCCTATTCTGGGCATGGTGGTCCTTGTGTAGAACCACACTGTGATTTGTTCTTTGTCCATATTTTCTTTTGTATGTGACTACTTTCCCCCTCTTAACCTTGTGTCATATTCTTCTTTTTGTTTGTGTCATTTGTGTCTGTCTGCTACACAGGGACTATTATGTACTGCATCATAGTTTGTCCTCCTGGCTCTATCTTTGGGATTATTGGCATTCTCCACTCTTCAGAACACTCCTGTACCTCCATTTGGATATCCTACATCATCACACAGTAATTCAACTGTAGCCACTCCTTGGTTGGACCCCTCTTTTCTTGTAGCCACATACCATGGCGCGATTCTTGGAAATTTGTTATTTGTGTAAACTCCTGGACAATTTCCACTCAGATTCTCCATGTGTCTACCAACTTGGTCTAGATCTCCATTAGGTATAATGTGAATACATCGTTGTTTATTTTCTTTGCCTTGGGATCCATTGTTCTTAGAAGATATGTGTAGTGAATTGCACCACACTTTATTGTTATTTGTAGGAACACGCTTTATGTGGGTTCTTTCCATCCCACCAATGCAATGAGTATGAGTAACCATGAGTATTGGAACTCAAAGCCATAATCTTGTGTGTCCTTAGAATCTTCTTGAAAGGAATTTAGTAAATAGGGGGCCCAACTCATCAAGCTCCCCTTCACGCACTGTGCTTCCACTGCTACTACTCCTGCGGGTACCTCCTCCTTTTGGAACTTGCGTATTAGTTTGCAACCTAACATCCTTGTTGCAAATCTGGTCATAGGATCATTGATGTCATTGATATTGATTCCCTTATTTCCTCTCTCTGCGCCATACTTCACCTTTATTTTGTCGAAGATTTCTATTTCCTTTGATTTTTCTTCTAAATATTTCTTTGGCTTCTCCCCATATGTGGGTAACTCGGTAATTACTATGATTAGATCAACATTTATAGGAAAACTCCTATCCATCAACATAATCCCTCCATGGAATCTTTCTAGGATTTGCTTGACACATCCATTGATGTGTTTACTGTGTCTGAAGTGAGGTATATCTAGTAAATTCATAATTCCTATGTTGTATAGCCCCAGGATCCACTGCTTAGGATCCAACAGTGGTGCGCCTGATGGGCCTTCTCCCCTTCTCTCCAAGAAATGCTATGGTGCAATGTTTGGGAATTTCACTGCGTCTGCCACATCATAGTCAGAGTGTTTAAGAGCATCTACTCTTCCCACCATTTTGTCATCGACCTTCAGTCCCTTGCATATTTTTGGCATCACTATGGCCAATTCCGCCTATATGCATTGTACACCTTGTGTAATTATCTCTACTTGTTCCTTCTTCTTCCCTTGTGGGGATGAGACCCCAATTGTTGGCATGGCCTTGAAATCTATTTCACGGTATGCTTCTGGTTCTCATCCCTTCTCTAGGCCTTGCTGTGTTGAAATCGTGGCCTGTTCTTATTGTTTTATCCATGTTCCCCTGGATGCATCATATTCTGTCCTTTTTGCATCCCACTCTAGGTGTTTGGCCTCCTGTGTAGGGTTTTGTTCCTTGTCTATTTGCGTGGTAGTAGGCTCATATTTTGGTGTGTGAATCTCGTCCACATCCAAAACTGTGGGCATCTCCTACGTTCTTGTTTCTATTACTCTAGCACTACTTTTCATATTCCACTCGATTCCACTAGACGCCCTGACTCTCAGTGGTGACATTCTGCTAAATTCCAACTGTTGGCCTCAAATCTCCACTAGTTGTTATCACTTCACAATCTTTTGCACTCAACTTCACACTCTTCTCTCTTCTCCTTAGTGAAAAAAGAAAATGACTATTTTCCCCCCTTTTTTGACTTTTATAGAGGGATGACTAAAGTCCAGTTGTTTTGCATTGACATTGTCACTTTTTCTTTTTCTAGTGTGTTTCTTGCGTGATATGTCTTTCTACCTGTTTATTGCTCTCCCGCGTGTAATGTTTTCAATCACTAGTTTTCTATAGTGCATTGTTAATTCTAACAATTCTATTATATCAAAACCTTCCATCTCTGTCGATCTATTTATATTTTTATCGCATTTCTAATTTTTATGGATTCTCTTTTTTTCTCCTTTTTGTTTCTTTTTCTCATTTTCTCTATCTACTATAATACACTATGTACATATTTTCTTATTGCATTATAGGGTTCAAGTGATAGGAGGTCGGTTATCCCTGTACAGTTTCATTCGAATCCCATTGATCATTCCCCTTAGTTTTGTTCCTCCCAAGTATTTTAACTATATTGATCCCCCATCGGTGACAGTATTCACTTCGTATGGGCCCAACCAATGCATTCTGAATTTTCTTGGATGCTGAAAAAATTTACTGTCATAAAGCAATACTTGGTCTCCCTCCTTGAAAATCTTACTCTTGATATGTATTTCATGCCCATATTTATCTTTTTATTTCTTCACTTCTTGGTGAAATCCTTCCAGAATCCTATCTTCCTCCATTTCCATGAGATGACTTAGGCTTTATTTTAATGTGCATTGTTTTGTCATGTTGGTAATTACTGCGAATCATAGGCTAGGTACCAGAAATTCTAATGGCACCACTACTTCCTGTCCATACACCAACCTGAATGGTGTCTGTCCTATCAATTTTTTTCATGTAGTCCTGTATTCCCATAGTACTGCTAGTATCTCCAAATCCCAATCATCCCTGTTGACATTGAAAATATTACTTAAGACATTCTCTAGGATCTTATTGAAGGCTTCCACTATTCCATTTTCCTGATGATGGTATGGTGTACTCTTCTGATGGTAGACTTCAAATTCCTTAGTCATGTCCCTGACAATACTATTGATAAAGTGAGTGCCTTGTGTTATCACACTAAATTGCCTTGGGTCTTTTATTTTGTTTTTATCCCTTTTTAAGCCTTAGATTTAAATTTTTAAAGTTTCATCCCTTTAAAGTTTATGTTTGGTAGGACCCCTTAGATGATTAAAGTTTTGAGTCATAGCTCTAGTTTGATCCTCAAATTGATTTTTGGACTTAACCCCTTTTTAGTTCATGACTTAAGTTTTGGACCCCTTCATGATTTGTCATTAGGATCGATCCCTCTTGTTAGGATTCTCCTCACTCATGACCTCATGGGCATGACTTTCTATCCTTTCTTACCTATCCAATCATTTTGTAAAACTAGAGCGCTACTCACTCATTAGGCGGTTTCATAGCGCCTTACTCGTTCATCATGATTTCCACCACGAGTTATGATTACCACGACTGATGTCATGTTCCTTGTTTTTAGTGCCAAGAGTTTGTTAAAGATACCTCCAAGATCTCGCATTTATGAGCCTTGATAATGGTTTTTGATTTGAAAATTCATGAATGTTGCGCTGCTCAAACTCATAGTTTGGACTAGGCGACAACAATGTGACCAAATTTGATGCTAAGGTAGATTCGAGGGACGAAATGTTCGCAACTTAATATTGATATTTCGCTGAAGATTCCAACAGGTTTTCACTCCATAGGTATCCCATTTTACCTCCTCTACACATTAATTTTCACAAAGAATTTGCACTCAGGTTTTGTTTTATCGAGCTTGCACAGTTGTAAGGGACTCATATTTGCATGCTAGGCTTGTCTCCTCTCTTTTTCATACCTGTGAAATCCATTTCCTGTATCTAGGTTTGATTACTCCTGTATTCCATAGACATTGAGGTTGCAATCACCTAAATAGCCTATCCTCTGCATACGCATCATGCTACCCAGAGGCGCTACTTAACCCCTTTGTGTCTCCCCTTCTTCCTTTCATTTTGGAGTTAAGCGTTCTTGCTCAGTTACAAAGGGCCAATCAAGGATTACCCCCTCATTTTTTACACTCTCAAATACTTGTACAAATATAAGGGTGTAATTCCCACAGTCAAGCTTGGCTTACTAGCACCAGTCTATTTTAAAGGTCATCCTTGTACATTTGAAGCCCGATTTTAAGTCTTCCTGGTTATTACTATCCCATAAGCCTTTAAAATATCTCATTCTAAGCCATGGAGACTCCTCAATCGAAGAAGACACACAAATGGGGCTAGGTGGTTAGGATAGAACTTGTGGACATGCATCTTTTTGATACATATCCCATGGCAAGAGAGGTTTTTCAAAGAGTGGGATGCCTCTCTTTCTGCCAAAATATACAGAGAGGCCATCCAAAGGTAATGAGACAGTTTGCATTACATTTTGATGGCAGGAGAACCAAGGTTGGGGATTTGGAATTTGAGGTGACTGGAGCCTCTATCTCAGCTGCAACAAGAATCCCCATTACATGTGAAAAGTGGTTCAAATCCATGGCTTTGAGTTCATCCCATGCTAAAGATCTCTTTAAACCTGAACATCAAGCCAGTGATTTGTCTACAAGTATACCAAGGAGTCAATTGATTGAATAGTTTGACACAATATTGAAGATCATCCAAAGATATTTTACATGTGAAGGGATATTTAACACATTGTACCAGACCATATAAGGCTTTTGTTTCATTTTACTGGTAAAGTTGAAATGAATATCCCCTATTATTTGTTGAGCATAGGTAAAATGTCAAACATGATTCAATCCAAGTCCGAGGATGTGGATTCTATCCTTTTCCACTCTGGATTGATCAGAATACTAGTCTTTGAGGAATTGGGTAAGAAAGAGATTTCATGGGAGAATTTTGTGGTTACTTCTCACTTCAAGTTGGATTTAGCATCTACTCCTCAATCGCTGAATGCAAGTCCTTTATCACCCACCAGTATTGTTAAAGTAGGGAATAGTAGGAAGAGAAAGGCTAGAGCCCCTATTCAAGTTTTAGAGGTCAACAAGCAAGTCACAGGAGTTGAGGAGGAAGATTTTCCTTCTCCACAAAGAGATTTTTCACCACCTCCTCCACCAGGGTTAGAAGAGGTTCCTTCTTCTACCAATACTACATCCAAGAAAGGGAAGAAGCTACACTTCCCCTCTTCTCCTATAGCATTCAATACCAAGGGTAGAAGACCTTTCATAAGATCATCAATTCCTAAGGGAGTTGTTGAAGAACAATATCTACATGATATCCTTGTACAAAAGAAGAAGGGTGAAGGCATTGGAAATCCTATGGAAAGAAAAGAGGAAACCTCGGTGCAAAAGAAGAAAGATAAAAGTAAAGCCACCAAGAAGCCTGATGAAGTTGACAAGGAAATTCCTATGCATATGGAAGAGGAGACCGAGAATAAACCTATTGAGACTGTGCATGTCATTGCTCCACTTGACAGTCAAACCTTCAAAATACTTATCATTCAACTTAGGGATGCAAGAAAAGAAGTGGTTTAGTTGAAAACAGAGGCCATGTCTGACAAGGTGAAAATGAAAGACCTCATGGATGGCTACAACCATACCCTTGACTTGGAAAGGTTTGTACAAAGAAAGGCCCAACCCCTGAACAGGAAACTCCAAAACCTTTATAGGCAGAATAGAGTTTTTCAATCTCAGAACAGGAAACTAAAGGCAGAGTTGCAGCATTTTCAAGATGAAGTAGCGCAAAGAAACTTCCAGGTATTGGTTGAAGATGCCATTGAGAAATAGAAATCAATAGTCAAAGAGAGCATAGCCCCAGTCAAGAAGTCTATCATTGCTAGAAAGAAGAAGTCTACTGTTCCAAATGAATATCCTCATTCTACCAGAAAGAGTGTGAGGTTAAGTTTCAAGGTAACAAAATAGCTGATGATGGAGAATATTGTAGAAACAACAGCTGGCATCATGAGGACAACCAAATGATTTTGAAATACACATGGAAAACAAGGAGCTGCATAGAAAGAAGGAATCAAGTCATCTTAAATATTGGTTGGATTAGTGACCAACATTTTCCTATTTTATAGCATAGGTTGTTAACTAAGTTGTTAGATCAAATAAATGTTTAGAGATTTTCAAGGGAAGGAGGCCAGCTCGTACCTCCAGCTATTTCCTCCCTTTTTGTTATAAATAAATAGATCAAATGCTTTATTTGGTTTAGATGGTTGAGCAAGGTTCCCTTAGACTGTAATATTTTGATGAAGTGACTGTGATCTAGCTATGTAGTGGACTTAAGACATTTTGGCTAATAGAAATCAACTTCTCTTTCATCTTATTTTCTTCTGATGCTAAATGTTCATGCTTTGAATGATTCACATGAATGATTGTGGTGATGTTATGGTGGATGTTTGATCATTATATTATCATGATGTTTATTTAGCTTCCTTAGTTTCTGAGTTCAAGAAGATCTTGTGTTAAGAAACTTTATTCCTTAAGCTTTTGTAGACCTGATGTTTACAGTAGCCCCTACATTCCTCTTATTCAAGTATTCCCTCTATTCATACTTACTCCCAAGTTATTGATTGAAGTTAGCCAAGACCTTGATTACTGGTGCATGCTAGCCCTGTTTTTTGAGTTGGAACATTATCATTTTGAGTCTTTTTCCATTTTACCCTTTAAAACACTCTTACATTCACATATAAATTGATGGGTACTGGGCTTGCCTTCCATGCAATCTGAAGGTGATTCCTAGTGCTAACAGATTAGTCCAATGGTGGTCCAGTATAATAGGAGAGGAGGGATCATAATTTGTGTAGATATGGGTAAATTTAATGATTCATTCTTACATGATCCATTTCCTACACCATTTACAGATGAAGTATTGGAAAATGTAGGGGGGGAGGAAGCTTATTAATTCACCAATCGATTTTTGAGGGAATCATTAGGTTAATATTCTGTAGGGAGATAGATATAAGACTACATTTGTGACAGAATGGGGATGTTACCAATACATAGTGATTCCTTTTGGATTGAAGAATGCATCAACAGTATTCTCCAGAGTGGTTGCAGAAACATTTAAATAATTCATCCATAAGTTCATGGAAGTATACTTAGATGAATGGATGGTTTTTATCTTGTTGAAATATTGTATTGAGATTTTGTGCTTGATGTTGGATAGGTGTAGGAAGTTTCAGATATATTTGAATATGAAGAATTTCATTTTCTATGCTTCATTTGGTATCTTATTGGGCCATGTAGTGTGTAATAAAGGACTATTCGTGGATCTAATGAATATTTCCATAATTATTGACTTACCACCACCTACTTCAATATGATAGTTACGAGCGATGTTGGGTCATAGCGGGTATTACATGAATTTCATTAAAGGATATGAATATATTACAACCACGATGGAAATATTTATAAAGAAGGAGAACAAGTTTCAGTGGAGTGAGGAATGTTAGGAAGGTTTAGACACTTTGAAGTAGAAATTGGTTACCGTGTCGATTTTGATATTTCCATCTTGGAAAAAGGAGTTTCATGTCTGCATGGATGCGTTATCTATAGCTTTAGGAACAATATTAACTCAGACTGGAGAAGGAGATATATATCATCCCATTTCATTTGCATGAAGGAAGTTGTCAACTATAGAATAGAACTATACTACTACGACATAACGTGAAGCATTAGCAATGTTGTATACATTGCAAAATTTCATACATTACTTGTTGGATTCACACTTTGAGATGTAAATAGATCATTCAGTGCTAAGATATTTGGTAAATAATCTAGTGTTTGGGGGGGGGAGAATATGTATATGGTTATTATTGTTTCAAGTATATGAATTTGAGGTAATTGTAAAAGCAGGGAAATTTAATTCAGGACACGATCACTTATCGTGCATACTATCAGGAGAAAATGTAGGAAACTTGGATCACATTTTACTAGACATGCACTTATTTACAGTACCAATGGTTGATGACTTTTTTTCAAAAATAGTCTAGTTATTGAGTACAATATTAACCCCACCTGAGTTTACATTTGTGCACAAGAAGTTAGCAGTGAAGGGTAAGGACTATCAACTTATAACAAAAAATTGTACAAGTTAAGAACATATGGTATTCTGTGACAATGTGCATTAGAACATGAAATCCATATGATATTGTCAGAGGAAAATGAAGGGGCTATAGGAGGATATTACGTAGGAAAATAAACAAATCAAAACATTTTTCACATGGGATTATGGTGGCCTACCCTTCATAAGGGTACTAAGAAATTTTGTAAGACTTGTGATGTTTTCCAAATAATTGGGAAGCCTCCTAGGAAACATGAGATGAAATTGGTACCAAAAGTGACATTACAGGATTTTGATAAATGTGCCATTCATTTTTTTGGTCCATTTAATCCACCAAAAAAGAGGTCAAGATCCATATACATTATTACCGCGATAGATTATTTGACCAGATGGGATAAAGCGGAACCAGTCAAATATTGTAGCGTGGAGACAAATGCATGTTTTTTGTTTAAAAATGTGGTGAAAAGATTTGGATGTCTGAGAATAATTATGAGTGATCAGGGAAATCATTTTGTGAATAAGGCAAGTGTAGCTTTGATAGTGGATTTTAATATTCATCATTAGAAGAGCACACCATATCATCCTGAGGAAAATGGATCAGTGGAAGCATTCAATAACATATTAGAACATGCACTGAAGAAGGTGTGTAATTTAATTCGAGATGAATAAGACTTGAGTATTCTAGCAGTTCTATGGGCATATAGACCCCATTTAGACTAGTATGTGGCCAATAACCATTTTTTCCACACTCCATTCATATTACTTTGATGACCTTCCACTTCCCTGTGCAGACTTATTTTTCCCTTTTTTCTCACTCAAGAGTCAAAAATACATATTTTTTTCCAAATACGTGAGCCACATTTAGACAACTCGTATATACGCAGGTTTCTCCATTATAGCCCACATACATCGGGTTTTGTGCTAAAAAATTAAAAAATATGTTGATTTTTCATGCCATGTCATGAGATCCATGATCCTTGACCTTCCATATACCGGAAACACTCCAACACGACCCTTAAATTCCATTTGGAGGATATAAATTGAGCCATATACAAGCCTTGAAAAATTCATCATATTGAGAGAAAAGACACTTTGGAGAAATTTCACCTCACATGGAGTTTTCATCCCTTTTTCCTTGAAAGTATGAAATTCTTGTGTTCATCCCCCAAGATCTTCCTATATTGATATGGAGAACCTCATTGACTCCTACTAATTATGATCTTTCCTTTGTGGAGGATTGAAGTGGTGAAGGCCCCGTTGGAGGGATTTAGTTTCTTAGTTTCAATATGTGTTGTTACAGAAGTTTGTCACCTATGTACTTATGTTGATTACATTAATTGAAATACTCTTTTCTCATCCAATTATACATCAAAAATATTTGTATCCCTTTCCATGGGAGTATTTTTTATGTATTTTAATAGATTACGTTAGTTTATAAGCTAACATTATATGTCATTTCCACATGCATGTGTATCTTGGTTGTTGAGGACACGTTGTAGATACAAATATTTGGGTCATGTGCTCAATCATGGTCTTCTTTAGAAATATGGATGAGGTAGGCTTCTATCCTTCTCTTGTTATCGTTTTCATTTATATAACATACTTGAGATTAGAGTTGATTTCTGAGTGTCGTTCTGTCTATTGTGGTTTTCCCCTAGACATATAGAGATTATCCTTTTAACAATTTTTATGCCTATGGATTTCATAGTACTGAGACTACACATTTATGAGCTAACAAAGCTTACAGATTTCAGTGAAGTGGAGAAGAGACTATCAAAACTAATAAAGTTGGAAGATGACTGGTTTGTCGTAGGTTTTCATCACCGAGTTCTGAAAGCATGTGAAAAATCATGGAATGACAAGCACATTAAACAAAAGAATTTCTAGATGGGATACTTAATTTTTCTTTATGACAACAAGTTTTGGAAGCACCCTGGGAAGTTTCAAATGCATTGGTTAGGTCCATATGTGATAAGGTTTGTGATAGATGTAGTTTTTGCTTAGTTGAGGAAACTGAATGGATAATTCATGGAAGGATTGGTTAACGTTATTTGACTAAAATTGTACAGAGATAGTCGTACTTATGTGCACCAGTGTGAGCACGCAGTATGTGTACCATACTAGTTGTATTATAATGTATTATAGAATAAAAAGAAAAATAAAAGAATACAATAAATAAAAGAATTTGAAGGATGAAGTGATGAATAAGGTGAAATGAGTAAGGACATAAATCCATAAAATGTCACAGAGATTGAAGAGTGTTCTATATGCACTAAAAATTCTCAATTAAATTGTCAACCCGGGGTAAGTAAAATTAGATTTGTAGAATTATATGTGCCAAGGCAGAAAGGCTAGAGGTAGCATATTCTAACTAAGGAAATGGGCTATTTAAGGGCTAATCTACTTAAACAAAGACTATCAATGATCAAACCCTATCAAGGAAATTTAAACTATCTACTCTAAGTAACTTTTGAACAATGGATCGATGGATTGTCCTAAGAAATCAAATGAAAACCCTACTTTAACCAATTTAATTTAATCATTACAATGCGCAAAAACAAACTATGTATTAATGAATAATAGCAACAACAAGCTAATCTAATTAATCTTATTCAAAATCAAAGAGAAGCAACAAGTAAGAAAATAAACAGGCAAGCAATTAACCAATGGAAACTAACCCATGGAAACTTATTCAGCAAGTAAACTAATAAGCAATCAAATAACTAACCTATAGAAACTTATTCAACAAGTAAACTAATCAAAACTACTCAACAAGTAACTAATCAAACTAATAAGCAAGTGAACTCTATTCTTAAGATAAACTTCATAATTACCTCTAATCTACGAAAGGAAATCTTAATCTATTGAATTAAAAGCATCATGACAATATTCAAAGATTGATCAACAACTACTCTTTAATCTACAATAACAAAAAAACTATTATTTAATCTACAATAGCAAGAAAACATCAAATATAGTGTTGATGGTTATGTCTTTTGTGTCTTATGATATCACGATGGCATTTAACAACTAATGATAACTCAAGAGGGATAAAATCAATATTAACCTCTATAGAAAAGTGAAAGGTATGAATTAGGCAATCTAATGAGAACTGGGCCATTATAGAAGGAACAATATGAAAACACTATTCTTCAATTCAATAAAACTTGGCCATGATGATTAATGCATGAATTGAAGAATAGAACTTGGCCATTATAGAAGGAACAATATGAAAACACTATTCTATTTAATTCAATTGCATTCTATGCTAATGTAATAAAACTCACACTACTAGAGATTTACAACTAAGAACTGAACTCAAAAGAAAACTTCAAATTGGAATTGAAATCTAAATCTAGAATGGAAATTGCATAAAGTAAATTAAACTAATCTTATTTTAACAATTTAAATTGCGAAGGTAAATACTCATAAAGACATAACTCAAATCCTATTTCTATTTCAGCATATGACAAGAGAATTAATAAGAAAACTAAATAGAAAACTAGATAAGTAGACTAAATAACAACTAAATAAGCAAACTATGAATCAAAACTAAAACTAGAAATTATCCATCCATCGAAACTTTGCCAAAGAAACTATTAACTTAATTAATCTGTTTTAACTCTGTTTTAACTTCTAACTATTTCAACATACAAAAATTCTAATCTATCATTTAATCACATAGGGGTTAGTGGCTTAAACTTAAGCTTGTTTCCTATTTAATTAAAGAGACATGGCATATTAACACTATCCTTTATAATCAACCTACAACAAGAAACTGAAACAATTAATCTATGAACAACAATTACACAGTAAGTAAAAAATGATAAAAACTCATGTACAAGAAATAAAAGAAATAACAATTACACTACTTGAATTCACAAGCTAACTAACTAAATATTCACCCAGACCACTGGTGGGCCCCCCAGCAGGTTGTGGCTACTCCTCAATTGTGAATCACGAGCTCAAGCAACACGATTTCAACATTTAAATTAAAAACACAGTTTACACAAGTTTATGAAAATGCCTTGAAACAACAAAAACAATTCTAGCTTCACGATTCTAAACTTAACAATCCTTATCTATTTGTCTAACCACTGCTATGGTATTTATAGAGGTTACAAGTTGAGAGGTCAACCATTGGAAGGGTCAACCTCCTCTAAAAACAGTAAATTACACTTAATGCCTTTTAACCATCGGTGGCTTCTAAAAATGCCCAACATAAAAACCCAATGCAAGTTGTCATACACTCAATAGCTGGAGGCCACGAGCACAAGAAAAACCCATGTCATCAATTTTCCCATCACTGACCATCGATATGATAACTACTAACTTTCCCATGGTTTTAGTGCATGATGAAGTGTCAGATGTAGTGCCAGATGGAGTACCGGATAGAAAAACACAATGCGATTTTGCCATGTGACACACAAATAAAGAAACGGATTCTTGGAATCATTACAACATGTCGAATTACACTTGAAACCATCATAAAACATCAATCATACGTACCTGGTATAAGATATGGAGATTTGATACAAAAATCCTTCAAAACTTCTTCAAAATATGAAAATACACATACAATATTGGCCAAAAAGAATCTAATCATCATCATTAAATTAACCAAATCACGATCCCAACATTACCCCCACACCTAGGATTTTTTAGGTCCCACTGTAAACAAAAAGAAATTGCCCCACATGACTAAACTTGTTGAGAATGATTAGCTTAAGAAGCCTCTCCTTCTTGCCATGAAAAGTTTTTCTTGTGCCTCTTATGTTGTTTCAAATGTGCCCTGAGGTTACGATTAGTTTTGGTCATTTTTTCAACCAATCATTGAAGGGAATTCACCTTTTCTTAGAGGATTGCATTATCACGGTGAAGATGCATGTCCAAAGTCTTCCTCTCTTCCAATTGTTGCAACAGCTGGAATTTTTCATGTTTTAACTTCTCAATGGCTGGAGAAGAATCAGATATCTCGGAGGAGGGATTAGATCCCTTGAAAGATGTATAATGTCTATCATTCTTAGGATCTGAGGTAGGCATCTGTGAGGTAGTATTAATAGGGGGCTTATAAGGAGAAGTAGGTTCATATTTTGTCTTTCTATGAGGCTCCAATTCATCTTCAGACACTTCCCTAGGTCTTTTGTGAGGGCTTTCAAGATTGAAGGATACTGGGATAGGGCCCGAAGTGGTCAGGGGTTTTTCATAAGGTTTTCCTCTTGTTCTCTGGGCACTCTTTCGAAAGGGTCCTCTATTAAATTGATTAGCTCCTCTCCTATTTGTGGGGACTACAGGAAAGTCTTGTTGAATTACCTCTTGTAGCTTTTTGGGTGCAGGATCAATAGACGTGGAAGGCATTTGGGGGTTATCAATAGGCTTCTTGGTCTTATTTCTCGATGAGGCTACAGGGGTATCAACAAGATTCTTGGAATTTTGGTCTGGTAAAGGAATGGATTAAGCATGAGTCTTTGGAGAATAGGATTTGGGTGTAGTGGCAGTCCCTAGATAAAGTGTTTTCTTGCTAGTCTTGATTGTAATATGAAGATTTGCAAATTGATAAATGAACTCATCCCACATTTTCCCTTGTTTTTCCAACTTAGATAAGACAAGCAGTTTGATAATACCACGGTGAAATAGGATACTATGGGGATTGGTTACATTCTTCCTCACTTGGGAGGACATCTTCTCAAAACTCTTTAAAAATTAGAAGGGAAAATTCAATGGTTTATTGAACTGAAAGTGAGCTAATAATCGAAAGTTTTAGGCTTTAAAGACAAAATATCTACCTTCACATGTGATCAACTTGGTGATGACTATGAGATGGTTAATTATCTCCTCTTTAATCCACTCCTTGGAGTATCCATTAGCTCTAGAGATGTTCTGAAATTTGGGTTTGAAAACCTTGTTATAGCTTGCTCTTAGCAACTGATGGTGTTTAAACCATCTATCCCCAATTCTTGGAATATTTGTGGCTATGAATATGGATTCCTTAGAGACCACGAAGGTGAGGGACCCCATGTGCACCATCTTTACATCAAATCCTAGGGAAAATTGCATCAAAATGTCATCATCGTGGCCCTACAAGTGAGACAAAAATGACCCCCATCCTGTGCAAAGGAACACTTCCCTGCATTGTGCGAACTTGGGGATGGTTAAGAGGTCAACCTAGGAGGATGGATCATACCACTTGGGAATGATGACAGTGTGCAAAAAATGGGCAGAGGGTGAAATTTGATAGAGTACGGGCGCAATCACGCTGGGGATGGGTGCGATTAGACAGAGGCTGAGCACAATTAAACATGGGTGAATGAAATGAGACAGAGGATGAGAGTGTTTAAAAAGGGGGGAACACAATGAGAAGAGAGTGAGTGTGAGAAATAAATGGGATAACCAATTGAGATATCCCTCTATTTTTTAGTGCGCCTAGGGTGGAAACAGTTGCATTCATCAATGAATTCACACGGCCGAGTTTCCATGTGTGAGCGTCGATTTCAAATTTGAAGGCATGATTTAGGAGGAAATTCTAATGATGAAGAGGTTATATCAATGTCCAAGTCTTTGAATTGGAAATTTGATCATAAAAATATCTAAGGAATGCATCATTTAATCTTAATTTTCATGAACTAATTCAAATAAATGCAATTGATTCCTGGTTACCTGAAATTGTGGATAGTTACTAGTGTATACTTTCATATGGCACTTCTTCTGGAACCTCATATGGTATTTTAAATTGAAAATCATATGACACTCCATATGGAACTCCATATGGCACTCCATATGGCACTCCATATGGTACCTCTGTGCAAAATGCAATTTTATTCCTCCTGTAATGGATAGCCTGCAGTCTTAGAATGATTTTGACAGTCACAGTGAATAGGAGTAGAGGTAGAGTGTTCCATTATTATTTATTTTTCCACCATGCTTACTCAATCCATTCATCTATCGCTCATAAGACATGTAATCTCAATTTTGTAATGAAAATAAACTAGTTAAGTGGTCTGTTAAGGAAATGTACAACAATTTATAACACACATGAAATTAGCATTTCAAAATAAAATAAATATTGATATAATAGCATGTATTATGAAAACAATACACATAATTTTTTACAAAGATTTCTACTTCTTCTAGGCAATGTTATCATTTTTCAACTCATGAAACCCTTCCCCCACACCTATGTATTATGACACCTCACAATAAAAAATACAGGAAACCAGTCAATTCTCCCAATAGACGAATATTTATAGCTTGTTAAGTGTAGAAATAAATTCCACATATCGGTCTGACGAGATGATTAGAATATGGCCCCACCTATAGGATAAGATATCCTATATATAGATAAGAAGAGGTAGGCGAGAGAGTTTCGAGATAGTCTCAAAGTTAGTTCCCAATGGGAAATTTATAGAGTTCACTAACCTTATCTTACCCATACATACTTCGTGTCAGCTTTGTCTACAAGTATTGCCATACATCAGGACAAGTATAAATTTCTTATTCTTTTTTTGTCAGATCATCATCCTCACTAGGTAGAATGCCTCGCTACCAACAAGCATGTTCATTACTCCGACGGGTTTACCTAGTCATACCACAAGCCAGTACCCACTAGCAACAGACCTGTTCAGTATCCCGATGAGTTAGCCTCTTACACTCTCAAAGACTGACACTCCATATTTTAGGATTTTAGTATAAAATTTCTTTGTGCAAGAATATGGTGGAACAACTCTGAAAACAACTTTTTCTTTCTCTTTTTTTTCAATTGGGATGGTATTTATGTTAGAGGATGACTTTCCGTTATATATTCCTTAGTGATTGTCCTTATATAAGGGGTACTTGAGTGGATGTAGTCTATCTAAGGATATGATATAGTCAAGCATTTTTAGTGTGTACTGGATGGTACCATTGGGAAAGAACAAAAATGTATCCTTAGGATCAACTCACTTTCTTCCTTTTTTTTTATGTTTACATGGCTAACCGCTAATCAAACCTCCTTGTTACTCTTTAATAAATATACTTTACTCACTTACTTAGGGTTCTTGGGAAAATTGTACAAGTGACGTCTAAGCTTGATGGTTATGGTATCACTTCCTTATATAGTGGTGAAGGTTCAAGAGAAGCTGCTAAAAAAAAAAAAAAATCTTTTCAAAAATATGGCTAATTACAACAAGTCATTACCCATTTGATGCTTAGCAGACAACAAGGTTCAAATACAACAATATTTTGAAGAGAATCCTTCTTTTATATTTCCTTGAAACTGTCTTCTACTGGTGAAATAAATACCTAAATAAATTTCTGGAATTGTCTATCAACAAAAATTCAATTTTTTTTACATATGTACAGTTCAAAATTCAGAAAACATTCAAGAACGAGGGGGGACTTACAACCCAACATTATGAAGAGGTTGATTTGGCTTGTTATTCAGGTTGGGCACTGGTTGTGCCAGTAATAATGTCTGTCTTGGGGAGCTTGCATTATTATATTGTTGTGGTTGTTGTGGAATAGGAGGTAAAGGTGGTGGAACAAAACTTGACAGAAGCTAYAAAATGTTCGGTGGAAAATGAGGGTAAGGATGGCTGGTCATAGGGACAGGTGGAGCTTGATGGTTCCCTTGGTTGTGTCCTCCTCTCCATCCTTGAAGCCAAGAATGTTGGTACTATGTAGACCAGTTTTGCCAACTTTGTGAKTTCCACTATTGTGGATGTTGATAATAGGGTGGAACTTGAGATTGTGGATCTGGGTATGTGGTTGGCTCCTAGGCTGCCATGGCCTCCTAGGTGCATAAGGAGATTCCCCAGGATGCCCACTCCTATAGATGGATAACAGACTAGACAATGATGGGAATTTCTCATTTGAATGGTCTTCTATGCAGACACCACAAACTAAAATGATATCTAATGGGCATTCCCTTGAGGAATGCTTTCTTCTTCATCTTGGGCAAAATATGCTCATTGTTGTATTTTCCTCCTGTTTCTTTTTAATATTTAGGGTGTCCAACTAGGAACCTATTATTCTTAATATATATTTTTTGAAGTTCTCTAAAAGTTTCCCTATCTCGTATTTCATGATACCACCTTAACTAACTGGTTTTAAGATTCTACTGTAAGGATATCGAACATTCTTCCCGATTTTAGCTCTGCTCCTTGAGTAATATTTATACATTTCACAGATTTTGGAAAATGGTTTATGGGAGATGTCACCTGATTCCATCGGGTTAAGTATCTCTAAGTATTCCTTAGAAATTCCCTTAATGAAAAGAGCTCTAACTGCATCATCTGGAAGGTCATGGTATTTTGATTTCTAAGATATATAGCCAAACTGTTCCATACAATCCTCAATATTCTCGTCTTCTAACTGTCGGATTTTGAAAATATCATTACGAGACTCTTTGGTCTTGTAGTAGTCTTGGTACTTCTTAAGAAATAAATATTTCATGGCTTCCCAAGACCTAATACTGGATTCTCCCAACCCTATGAACCATCTTAGTGGAGAGTCCTTAAGGGTGGCAAGAAAGAGTTTTAATTTCTGGGCATCTTGTAAGTAGTTGTAGCTCCTACACAATATGTCTAACTCAAATAGGAAGGTATCTGGATCTTCACTTCTTTTACCATAAAAGGTGGGCAGTGATGAGAGGGGAATATTTTTCATATTGACATTTGGTGTGGTGTACAAAATTGGAAACTTGAAGGTAGTTTCATTTTGGTTTCCAACTTCTTCCTCCTCCCTTTGTCTTACATTGTTGTGATCCTCCTGATTATCCATACTATTCTGGTTTCCAAAAAGAGAGTACCTAGGTGGTTTTATCTTTGAAGAGAACAAGGTATCCCTCTGATGGAAAGGTCTTCATACTACTTGGATGTCTGGGACTCTACTCGAGCCTGTTGAGATTATTGGTGCCAAATGTTCTGTGTCAATTTGAGAGACAATTATATTGGTTGAACTACCAAACAATGTGTTCACCTGTTCGGGGTCTATGATGTCTTCAAATTTAGGGTCTCTTGATGGTGTTAATAAAACAAAGGTTGTATTGTTTGGTTCTGCGAAAGGCTCGAGTGGTCTTACTTCCTATCCCACTATTACTGATGTTTAAATTTCTTTTTCTATAGTGCTCCATGTTTTAGTCTCTTCAAAGACTGCTTTAGCTCTTTGGGTCAAGATAGTTCCTACTTTTCGGTATCGATCTGTAGAGCTTATGAGTGGAATGTTCCTTCCCCTGAAAAGGTCAAAAGGAACCTTGTTTGAAAAGTCTTATTTGTATTTAATGTATCTACCCCTTTGGGTCCCTACGTCTGTTCATGAAAGAAAACACAAAAAAGAAAAACTACCATTGGGTTTGGGGGAACCTGCTATAACAAATGTGTAGGTTCTTACCTCTCGTCTTAAAGTTCCCCTGCCACCAAACTAATGCTAAGGTTTAGAAATGATCTATTTTCTACCATGAGACAACTCCCCGACAACAATGCCAAAAATGATGGGTTTCTATATGCACTAAAAACACTCAATTAAATTGTCAACCCGAAGTAAGTAAAATTAGAGTTGTAGCACTATATGTGCCAAGGTAGAAAGGCTAGAGGTAGTATAGTATAACTAAGGAAATGGGCTATTTACGGGCTAATCTACTTAAGCAAAGACTATCAATGATCAAACCCTATCAAGGAAATTTAAACTATCTACTCTAAGTAACTTTTGAATGATGGATCGATGGATTGTCCTAAGAAAGAAAATGAAAACCCTACTTTAAGAAATTTAACTTAATCATTACAATGAGCAAAAGAAAACTATTTATTAATGAACAATAGCAACAACAAACTAATCTAATTAATATTATTCAAAATCAAATATCAACAACAAGTAAGCAAATAAACAAGCAAGCAATTAACCTATGGAAACTTATTCAGCAAGTAAACTAATAAGAAATCAAATAACTAACCTATAGAAACTTCTTCAACAAGTAAACTAATCAAAACTACTCAACAAGTAACTAATCAAACTAATAAGCAAGTGAACTCTATTCTTAAGATAAACTTCATAATTACATCTAATCTATGAAAGGAAATCTTAATCTATTGAATTAAAAGCATCATGACAATATTCAAAGATTAATCAACAACTACTCTTTAATCTACAATAATAAGAAAACTATTCTTTAATCTACAATAGAAAGAAAACTTCAAATATAGTGTTGATGGTTATGTCTTCTATGTCTTATGATATCACGATGGCATTTAAAAACTAATGATAATTCAAGAGGGATAATTTAAATATTAACTTCTATAGCAAAGTCAAAGGTATGAATTAGGCAATCTAATGAGAACTTGGCCATTATAGAAGGAACATCAACTACCCTAAAAATCCATGTGATTCTTCAATTCATGCATTAATCATCAACAATATGGAAACACTATTCTATTTAATTCAATTGCATTCTATTCTAATGTAAGCCAATTCACACTACTAGAGATTTACAACTAAGAACTAAACTCAAAAGAAAACTTCAAATTGGAATTGCAATCTAAATCTAGAATGGAAATTGCATAAAGTAAATTAAACTAATCCTATTTTAACAATTTAAATTACAAAGGGAAATACCCATAAAGACATAACTCGAATCCTATTTCTATTTCAGCATATGACATGAGAATTAATAAGAAAACTAAATAACAAACTAGATAAGCAGACTAAATAGTAATTAAATAAGCAAACTATGAATCAAAACTAAAACTAACAATTATCCATCCGCCGAAACTTTGCCAAAGAAACTATTAACTTAATTAATCTGTCTTAACTTCTAACTATTTCAACATATAAAAATTTTAATCTATCATTTAATCACAGAGGGGTTAGTGGCTTAAGCTTAAGCTTGTTTCCTATTTAATTAAAGAGACATGGCATATTAACACTATCCTTCATAATCAACCTGCAGCAAGAAACTGAAACAATTAAGCTATGAACAACAATTACACAGTAAGTAAAAAATGATAAAAACTCATGTACATGAAATAAAAGAAATAACAATTACACTACTTGAATTCAAAAGATGATTAACTAAATATTTACTGAGACCACTGGTGGTCCCCCCAGTAGGTCGTGACTACTGCTCAACAATGAACAACGAGCTCAAGCAACACGATTTCAACATTTAAATTAAAAAAACAGTTTACACAAGTTTATGAAAATGTCTTGAAACAACAAAAACAATGCTAGCTTCATGATTCTGAAATTAACAATCCTTAGATATTTGTCTGACCACTATTGTGGTATTTATAGAGGTTACAAGTTGAGAGGTCGACCACTAGAAGGTTCAACCTCCTCTAAAAACAATAAATTACACTTAATGCGTTTTAACCGTGGGTGGATTCTAGAAACTAAGCGAGCCAATAAACGCCTAATATAACAACCCAATCTAAGTTGTCAGAGGCTCAATAGATGGAGGCCATGAGCACACGAAAAACCCATGTCGTTGATTTTCCCATCACCGACCACCATTATGATAACCGCCAACTTGCCCACGATTTTAGTGTAGGATGAAGTGTCGGATAGAGTATCGGATGGAAAAATGCCATGTGATTTTTCCCTATGACATGCAAATCATGAATTAGCTTATTGGAATGACTCAAACATGCCAAATTACACTTGAATCCATCATAAAATATCAATCATATGTACCTAGTATAAGCTATGGCGATTTGATACAAAAATCCTTCAAAACTTCTTCAAAATAGGAAAATACACATACAATATTGGCCAAAAAGGATCCAATCATCATCATTAAATTAACTAAATTGTGAGACCAACAGAGATGTATAAAGAGGAAGGAATTATGCACATGAAGGAGAATTGAAGTGAAACATAGATCTATGAAGAGGGTGGGAAACACATTAAAAAACATACATGGGACAAGAATTAAAGATAAATCATAACTACGAAGTAGTGGAGACACGTAGTCATAAATGGAAAGTGGAAACAAGATCGTGATAGACTGGGAAGATCTAGATAATGATCCACAAGAATGGGACATATCATGGACAATTGGGATGTCGAGTGGAACATCCCAATGATATAAATAGATCAACCATAGACACAACACCCAGAAGGATAAGAAGTAGGAGATGACGAAGAAGAAGAAGGACAAGGAAACCAAGGAAATGGCATAGGTGACACACATAAGACTATATCACAATTGGGAGAGAAGAGAAAAGACACATACAAGGGGAAATCAGTCTAGTAGCACAAGAAGAGGAAATATGTGAGGGAAACAACCATTCAAGCACTAACTGGCGATGACTTATACAAGATTTTAGATCAAGTCAAAAAGGTTATTGAGGAGGATTTTTAGCGAGTGGCACAAAAGCAAGAAGAAAGGCACTCGGATGTGCAAGCACATATTCCTGAACTGTGATAGATTTTTGAGACAACTAGGATTATGCTAGTTCAAACAGAAGAAAAAGAACAGATAAAGAGTACGACGAAGACCACAGAGGCACAATCGATGACATATCAACCATCATAAACATCAGGAGAGTGAAGAGTAATGAATTGATCAACAGAAACATTAGAGTTCCCCTTGACAGAAATGCAGGAGAAAACATAAGAATTAAGTCATATTGACTTAGTCTTGTCGTAGTTATTGATGAATGTGCTAAAGGTTTTGTATATAAGTTTTACATAGGAGATACATTTGGGTAGATTTGACGACAACGAAATTGACCAAAGTGACAAATGATAAGTCAACATTTCATATAGAATATAGAAAATTTATGATGGAGTGGGATGAGGCTGAACATAGACTGGAACGGTTGAAAAATGCAATGCAGGAAGTGTACAAAATTTTTCTAGAGATACCAATGGAAGTTGATACTCCATTGGAAGAAAAGTGTTGAATATTAGTGAAGCCATTCAAGGATTTTGTATGAAGATTACTTATTTGGAGGCATGCCAAACATCGAACACTCCACCAGAGGAAAGAAAGAAAAGGGAGAAGATGGCAATAATAGTTGTAGACAACATCAAAATTATGGAAGCATAGTGTGCCAAGATATACAAAGAAGGAACAAAAATATGGTTTGAGCTGACAGAAGATGTATAGCTGCAGGAAATTGGGCAGAAGCTACATAATGCGCAAGACCAAGAACAAAAGTTTAAGAAAGTGATGAGCACCTTATTAACAGTAGAAAATATGGTAGTATTAGCAGAAAATAGAAAATTATACTCAATGATAAATCAAATGAGGGTGGAGCAACATGATCATGCACAGAAGATCAAAACACTGCAGGAGGAAGCATACAAGCTGGCAACAAAACTAGAATTTTCATAGGTTATGGTCAAGTAGGTGCTACAATAAAGTGATGAAAAATTGAAGAACCATATTACGATAGAGACGAATGAGAAAATTGCACAACAAGAAACACAAGCTAGGGAAAATATCACAAATACAAGGGAAACATTTCAGAAGTTCATGGAGACCTGTAAGAAATCTTGAAGTGGCTCAGGATGAGTCATATGTGAGTGTTGGGGGCCTGTTAGTGCATGTTATTTTGGGATAGGTTTTGGGAATCATGTAGGAGTAAACCATGTGATAAGTTGGCTAAGGAGAAATGTGCGTAGAGGAAAGGAAGATAGTTAGATAATTTTTAGGAGTTAGTGTAATACCCCTACACTAAACCCCAATTGTAAATGTAAATGTAAACTACACATATAAGTCAGTGAGTTGATGATACAAGGTATTTGGTCTAGTTCTGCACGCATTGAGTCAGTGCACGAGAACATCATATAAAAGAAGTGCACACATGTTATAATGTATTGTGCACATGTGTAAGTGCATGAGGATGGCACACCAAAATAAGAGTGCACACATCCCATAATTTTGCGCACACCAGTTTGAGTGCATGATCTTGATGGCCAAGGAGCCTTTGTACATATGTTGTGTTTTATAGGTTGGTGAGCCAGGTTATTATAGGCTAGAATTCATATATGATTATTAGGCCAAAGAGCCTAGATACTAAAGGCCAATGTTCCTATATTTTAATTGTAAATCATACACATATTATTAATAAAGTACACTACTGCATAGAGACTGAACAAACAAAAGAGATAAGGGAATAAAATCCACTAGAAAGAGGTAAGGGGGATAAGAGTCTAGGAAAAGGGGTCTAATCTAGGGGGCTTAATCCTAATGGAATATTATATTAATATTCCTTAAAGGTTAAAGTATGGACATATCTTTATATATACTAAGTTTCAAAATAGGGGACAAAGGAGTCCCTTGGGTGCCATGTGTCATAAAAGGAACATGCATATATATATATATATATATATATATAACAGGTGGATTTAGTGTATTTACCATCAATTCTAGATTAGTCATTCATGATTTCCTACCATCCACTCATCCATGCTACAATGTATCTGTACCTGTACCTATTTGACTGTAGGTTGAAGAGGTGGGTTTTCGGGCCTATGGTCAAAGAGGCGGGTTTTTTGGCCCGTGATCGAAGAAGTAGGTTGTCAGGCCCATAGGTGTTTCTCTCCAAGTGAGAAATTTTCTATGTCGAAGAAGCAAGTTGTTAGGCCTGTGAGAAGTTTTTCTAGGAGAGAAACTACTCATAATTGTTCCTGGGTGTGTTGTGAAATGAATATAGGGATTTGAGACTTCCTTTCCAGCCTGTTGTTGAAGCCCCAGAAGGGAAGTGGGGCAGCTGAGGGATTGTTGAGCAGATAAGGGGAACACTTTTTGGGTGGGACATGCATATGGGGAATGAGAGACTGTAGGCTAGTTGCAATAGTTGGGCACCTTAGACTAAGAAATTATGCTTCTTATCAGACCTTATAATTTCTTAGTATTCCTTTTTCCCTGGTAGAGTTTATCCCTATCGCATGGGTGACCCACTACTGATATTACGAGAAATGTGGTCTATGGCTAGGGGGAACATGGAAGGTCTGCATGCAGTTGTTGTTTACCACAAGAGATAAGTGTATTTCATGTGCTTATTTCAATTGTTGTGTTATGAATTATGATGTTCCTTTATGAAAACTCTATTATTTATATGTATGAATTATTGTTATTGTATTTTATTATTATTCCACATAACTCTGTTCATATCCAGAACATATCGGTAAATTTAATGGTATCAAAATTCAAAATATTTAAGTGGAATAGCTTGGTTGGTTGTTGGGGATGTTACAATGTGATATCAGAGCTCCATATTTCAACATTGAGCCTAGATGGGCCAAGCTAGTTGAATGTTGAAGCGGAATTTCACAGAGAATTGATTTTGGAGTGGCCAAATTTTAAGTTACATTGCGTCCATGGAAAAAATAAGAAGCGATTGAGTGGAATTGGGAAAAAGCCCCAATTTGTGTTGTTAAATTCATAGGAATTTGGGAAATTTGGCCAAGTTATGATATTCTTAATTTTAATATCAATTCTAGAAAATTCAAACCCATAATTGGTCGAATTAGAAGTTACAGAGAAGCCATGAAAAATGGAGCGATATTGGTTGAATAAAGTTCTCAATCTGTGAATGAATTTGGAAAAATGCGTACCAGGATTGTCAACCAACAACAATTTTTGATTGCATAGGTTGAATTTGTGTTTATTGGAGTGAAATTGAACAAATTTCATGGTTGCAGAATGTCCATTGTGGAAATTGGGAAAAATCCCCAATTTCTGTAGTGGAATTCATGAAGAATTGATGCACAGAAAAATAAATGTTCACAGGTGTGTGCACTAAAAAAATTGATGATGCACAGTGCAAAGCTTGTGATATGTGGAAAATAATGGTGCGCGGGTACGTGCACTTAAATTTGACACTTTGTGGTGCAGAGTTGGTAATGTGAAAAAAATAAGGGTGCATGGGTGTGCACACTTAAATTTTGCATTGTGTAGTGCAGTGTTGGTAATGCATGAAAAACAAGGGTGCGTGGGTGTGCACACTTAAATTTGGCATTGTGCAGTGCAAAGATGGTAATGCATGAAAACAATAATAGTGCACGAATGTGTGCACTAAATTTTAGCACTGCGCGGTGTGGATTGGGTGACACATGCATAATATTGGTGCGAGTGGTGTGTGCACTGAGTATTGGTAGAGCGTAGAGGAAATTTATTAGTGCACATGGAATATTGGTGTGTAGTGTGTGCATGTTGAATATTCATGTTGTGTGAAGGATTAATAAATGATGCATGGGGAGTATTGGTGCACGATGTGAGCAAACTAAAAATGGAAATTGTGCGGCATGGAGAGTGCAATGTGCATAGAATATTATCACATGACACAAAAGTGGTGCACAGTAGATACTGACACACAACACAAAAGTTGTGTGCACTAGATATTGGCATGCAGCATAAAAGTGTGTGCACCGGATATTGGTGAAATAGAGAAGTGGTCCACACTAGTTATAGGTGCAAGGTGAATGCACTACCTTGTGGAATTGTTGTTCATTCTAAATATGGTTGTACATTTTCAAATTGATGCGTGCAAAGTTGTTTGGATGGTCTACAACAACAGAAAACTAGTGATTTTCTATGACAATTTCTATTGTTTGAAGGTCATCCCTTTTGTAGGGAATGTTTTAGACCCTAAATAGTGTTTTTTGTAGCTCAAATGAAATATATCGGTGATATATTTATAACGGTGTATCCCATTCGTCAAACAGAGTCAGGATGAATGATTTACAACCCAAACAATGGAGAGTAAATTTTAAGCCCAATTAACTTTCGAAGGCCATATCTTCCTGCTCTGGAATCAAATTGAGGCACATGAGGAGTCTTTGGAGATCTATTGAACCATAGAACACATTCATGGAGCTTAATTACAATTATGGGCATGTTAAAAATGTTTAATATGGAATAAAAGGTACATGTAACATTGAAGGCCAAAAACACTAATTGGCCTGAAACTTCAACAGACTCTATGTAGTAGCGTAGGACCCAGAAAGAGGTGAAACTTGGAAAAACTATCAAAAATATGTATATGAAGAAACCCAATTGGGATCCTACCAAAAATATAATGGATTAGGTGCAAAATGCATAATTACATTTCAGATTTTCACCTAGTTGAAGTATGAACAAAAGAAGTAATGGGAAATTTTCCAATGACCATAACTTTCTTCTCAAGACTCAAAATTGATCAAGAGAGAAGTCATTTGAAATTTTTTGGACATAGGAATCCAAATATACACCCATAAAATTGATTTGGGTAGTCAATTTCATAAGGAACCAGAAGGAAGAATTATGATGCATTATTGGAACAAAATTTTACATAATTTCATGAAATTGTTAAATTATTTAGCCTAACAACTTTTGTTGGATGCACATTTTTCAGAGTTAACAACATTTAGATCATAACATGATCAAAACTAATTTCAAAAGCATGGAAGACATGTAATATGTCTATACCCAATGAATAATATAGAATACCTTCAATAGAACTATGATTTGGAAAAGTCTTCAAGATGACAAATATACATCCTATTTGGGAATGTTGAGTAAGAAATAGTTCATCCATATTTCATGTTTTAGGATAAAGTAGGAGTAATGGATATGCATGAATATAATACCATGTAAGTGTGGGGATATTGTTTTCATAACATGTGATAGGGTTTAAATTTGGTTAAAGATAAGAAGAGGTACTCAGGAAAAGAGTTCTATGAAAATAATCTTTCATAAGATGATCAAAGGTCAAGACTTAAGGATGCTAAGGTATGAATCTGGGTGTAGTCATAAAGTCTTGGGAAGCCACTATAGGAAATTAACTCATGTTAATCAGAGGGATCAATGGAATTTGGACATAACAATAGATCATGTAGTGAATGAAATAGTGAAATTCCATTCACTCATAAAGAACCAATATACAGATTAAGCAATACATTGGAGTCAGATCTATTCTAAAAGGAATTGACTATGGTAATGATAGTAATCATATAAAGAGAAAGGATTAATGCATACATGGATATAGAGTGCATAATCTCCATGGATTGGCTATGAAATTATGGTGTAATGTTTCCCTTATGGTTATCAAATTTCACAATGGAAGCATGGTATGAAGATCATCACTTCAAGGGTAAAGAAATGAAGGCACACATAAGTAAAGAGTGTCAATAGATGCATAAAAAAATATAATGTGGGAACATTAGATCTAGAATGATGTAATAAAACTCCTAGTAAAGGAATCAAAGCTAGGCTTATTAGATACTGGATGAAGTTCATGAGTAAATTAAGATAGTGGAAAGTTACCATTAGATGAATACCAAGTTATACATAGTCTTCTACAACATTTGAGGAACCATGACAATAATGGTAAGTATTTTTGAGTACATTTCCAAGAGATGAGTGCATTGATAGGTTACATTGGGATGTCAATCCAAAATGATTCAAACATGGAGAAAAAGGCATAGTTTTGACGAGCGAAATTGACCGTCCGTCAACTGGGAGAGTGGAACCGGTCCGAGGTTGTCTAAATAACCCAAGCCATTTGGAATGGACCACCCTGACGAGTTTAACGGCTCCGTTGGCTGCTCTAAGGTCTCCTATGAAAACCAGAGAGGAATGATCTGAGCTAAGAAATCTAACTAAAGTAAATAAAACAAACTAACTATGACTAAATACAAGAAACTAACTAAAATAAAGGAAACTAGAAACTAATAAAGCAAACTAAACTAACTACACTAATCTAACTATAAGCTACTAACTATTATATATATACAAGATACTAATTATGATTATAATAACTCAAATCAACTATCTAATTATCAGCTATAATATTCCTTATTCACAAATGTACACTATGGACAACCTACAGATTTGATTAAAACCTGCAAAAATCATATGTTCTCTGCCCTAAGACAACCATGCATCTCTTTTTTGATTTTTGTATTTTATGAAAAGGAAATATAAACTACTGAAATTAAACAAGCTAATATATATTACTGAAATTAAACAATATAATATAAATCTGACTAAACTACCATTTTTATTAAACTACTTAACATAAATAGTAAATAAAAGACTAATTGACCTGGAAACGCTCCAAATCTGCCCTGTGTATAATGACTTCTTAAGCTGTTTGGAGGAATAAATTCACACCATTTAGTCTTTAAGCTTTTCGTAAATGATTAGCTATGTTGCTCCTTGAAGCGTTTTACAGGACAAACAAGACATAAAATAAAATCATAACAATCTTATGATGATAAATCTCTGCAATAAGGGAAACCTATTATGTAGAAAACTTATATGTAACAATTCAATCTATGAAGAAGACAAAGCTATCATTCATACAATGAATCAACAACTGTTATGTCCTTTATCTCTTTGGAAGCAACAAGATATGTATAACAACAAAGAAATTATATCATTTGTATATGA
>ML785893.1:301896-317139 GCA_009831015.1 Picea engelmannii | reverse complement strand
TCATATAAGTATTTTAGCCAAGGTGCCAAAGAGTCTTCAACATGCCAATAGTTATAAAAACATTAACATGGTGATTATATCAAAAGTCATATGTGAAAGATTTAACCATAACGCCTATGCATTGTTGCGAAACCAATGGTTAAGTAGGCCAAATAAGAAAAATGTAAATCCAAAGCATCACAAACCTAATGAAACCAAGTCACATAATCAATCAAAAAATGTCCAATGAGTACAGATCGAAATATTTGCCGGCTGGGTAATGATAAGTGAAATGTAAGCGCAAAGGGCATATCAATCAGAAGGATGACAATGGTTCAAACAAGGATTCTAATGTGACTTTGAAGGAATAATTTTTCACGCTTATAGTCGTGAAAACAAAACGAACATAGGCATGGGAAAAAGCGCAAAGAATAAAAGCGTCGTTCATTTGAAAATTGCGACGAAAAATCAATGTTTGTGAAACATTGGTGTAGGCAGCTTATGAGACAATGAAAAATGTGAATTGGCTGCCAACACATAGTTGCATCAATATGGCATGAAAGAAGTTGACTATGCCAATCATGTTGAAATCAGATGGGTTAGGATAGGACAAAGTAATGGTTCAAGCAACTCCAAGTGCTGAAATGTTCATTCAAGGAAAGGATGAATCAATTTGTTTCAATAAATAAATTTGTGTTAAATATCCAAAATTAATTAGAGAGCATGGGTGGAAATGTAATTTGGTCATGTAAGAGTTGGATCAGAGGGATCCAAGAAATAGCGGAATGCTGAAAATTAATATCAACACAATATATGGCTAAAAGTGTACAAAGTAGATAAGTAAGGTTGGGATGGAAAAGTACTCAAGATAGAGAACAATCATGCACACTTTTTTTTTTTGTAAGAACACAAGAAGATTTAAGAATCTGGGAAGAATTGAGGTCTAATAGGAACAACAAAGAAAAATGATATAGGAAGAAAGAGGTTGTTGCAATTACTGTAGCAACAATTATGTTATGGCTTGTTGGACAATCATACAGAGTACATGAAATTGTCATGCAAATGCATTTAGGAGCATGTTAATGATGCATTATTAGTGCATACAAATATGATTGATGAATGCCATTTTGTTAATATACATATATAACATAATAAGACTAGTATTAGTCTATTGTTGAATATATATTAATATGAAAACTACTAATGGTGGTTGTTGTACCAGGAAAGAGAGAATTCTTACATGATTGCAAGTGTTGTTACTAATGTTGTTGCATATAGAAGGAAGAAACATAAAGCTAAAGTGTGTATTATAATGATTATAATAGAAGCATGGGAGCTTCTATTTTTATCAGCTATCCAAGTAGAATTAAATTCATTTAATGGAAGCTATGCAGGTATGAGTTTTATCTACTCTTATTGCATAATTGTTGAAGGGAATTTAGGTAAGAATTTCCTCATCTAGATTTATTTAATAAAATAACATTATTGTAGTAGTTGAATGCATTAATGCGAATAAGATACCAATAGGGGTAGTAAAGGCTAAAGGCATATGATAATTAAAACAAAAATGTGTTAGATTTTGAATATATACATGTGATGTAATAGCATAGTATGTTTTTGGGGGTTATGAGCTAATAACCAAAGCAATAAAGGGTATGGCCCTGTTATAGGAATGGATGCTATGAAATATGGTCATGTGTGAGACCATTCCATGGTTGGTTATGGATGTCTATGTGCCACACAAATATTCAATGAACTTCCTACTCTAAAATAATATTTGGACTGTAGCCTTTTTGCTAACACTAATGAACACCACAAAGTTATATTCTTGGTGTAGTGTTCGGGTTGAAAAGAAAGGAATCCAAATAGTTGAGAAGATAATAGGAAATGTATGGGGAATGTGTCAAGGCATTGGCTAGACTTCCAAATTTACCAATGGTGAGATACATGATATAGATATAGAGAATTCTGAAAATAAATCCAAAGGTGCATTGAATAGATATGCATTGAGAGTTGCACTCATGCATATTAAGTGGTAGAGTTGCACTTATGCATGATAGAATTGTTATTATTGAATTCATTTGTTGAATGAATTTTTAGAAAGGTATGCCTCTAGGTTATTTGATGGAAATAATTATGGTAACAAATAAAATGTTACAATTATTACTCACTTACGGAGTTGAATACATTTCAGGGGTTGTTAGACATTACAATAGGAAAGTTGCAATTCAAGTAGTTATAGGAGCATTGATTACAAGAAATTTTCAGTTCAGAAAATAGAGTAATAAAAAAAGATGAATGATGTTGAAAGAATGAAAATCCTAAAGGTAGGAAAATTCCTATGCAGAAAATGATGAATTCATTCTATTTAAAAAAATTGCTTAACAAGCAGTGATTGAATTGTTAACTATAGAAAATTATAAAATCACTTTATTTTTGTAAAGATTGCAATGAAAATATATTGTACAAGAGATACTAATGATTTGTTTGTCTGATTGCAAGAGGAAGTATTGCAGGAAAAAAATGGTCTCTAGTACAGTGTTGTAGAAATCCATCATAAAGATTGGTGCATGCTATTGGAAAAACCAGAAGAATTATGCAATGAAATTTCATATTTTGGGAAAAAGTTGAATTTCCTTATGACATAAATTTGAATTTCCAAATGAATATTTAATAATATTCCCTCATAATGATTCTATCTATGCCATACATATGAGATAATAATTTCTAAAGTTGGAATGATTGAAAGGAACAACTCTTATTAGAAACATTGGAACCCTATAAATGAGGAACCTTGGTAGGTTCTGGAAGTAAGTTGGTGCTCTCCTTGTGTGTGAAAGCCTTGGCAAGATGGATCATTGAGGGACTGTGTAACATTGAAAGGATACCTGATTCTGGGAGGGTGAGTGCAACAAGGAAGAGGAAACTCAAGGGTTCTTGTGGCATGGTAGCTATAATCACGAGGGTGAGTCAAATGGGATGATAAGATGAATTATTTTCAGAGGAAACTCTATGGAAAAGAGAAAATGACTCCCATATAGAGTATGAATACATGATTTTGGTGCTTGAAAGAAAATCACTAGGTGTATAAAAATCTTTATTAGCAAAGGCATGGATATTTTTGAATAATTTTGAATTTTACATGGCATATAATGCACTGGGGACATTGCATAAATAAGGGGGAGGGGAATGTAATACCTCTAGGCTGAACCCCAATTGTAAATGTAAATATAAATTACACATATAAGTTGGTGAGATGATGATATGGGGTATTTGGTATGGTTCTGCGTGCATTGAGTTAGTGCGCAGGAATCTCATACCAAAGAAGTGCACACATGTGTAAGTGTGCGAGGATGCCATACCAAAAGAAGAGTGTGCACATCCTGAAGTTCTGTGCACACCGGTTTGAGTTCATGATATTGATGGCCAAGGAGCCTTTGTACATATGTTTTGTTTCATAGGTTCACGAGCAAGGTTATTATAGGATAGAATGCTTATATGATTATTAGGCCAGAGAGCCTAGATGCTAAAAGCAAACATGTCTATATTGTAATTGTAACTCATACTCATATTATTAATAAAGTACACCACTGCATGCATACCGACCAAACAAAAGGGATGGGGGGATTAAATCCACTAGAAAGGGGTAAGGGAGCTGAGATTCTAGGAAAAAGGGGAAAGCTAGGGGGCTTAATCCCGATGGAATATTATATTAATATTACTTAAAGGTTAAAGTATGGATATAAATTTTTATATCCTAAGTTTCAAAAGAGGGGACCAAGGATTCGCTTGGGTGCCATGTGTCATAAAAGGAACATGCATATATATAACAGGGGGATTTAGTGTATTTCCCATCATTCCTATATTATTCACTCATGATTTCCTACCATCCACTCATCCATGCTACAATGTATCCATACTTGTACCTATTTGACTACAGGATGAAGAGGATTATTGTCAGGCTCGTGGTCAAAGAAGCGGGTTGTCATGCCCGTGGTCAAAGAAGCATTTTGTGAGACATGTGAGCAGTTTCTCTATGCGAGAAACTACTCGGAATATTTGCCAGGTGCGTTGGGAAATAGCTATAGGGCTCTGATACTTCCTGCCTGGCCTGTTGTTGAAGCACCGGAAGGGAAGTGAGGAAGTCAAGGGATTGTTGAGTGGAGAAGGAGCACACTTCCTAGGGTGGTACATGCATGTGGGGAATGAGAGAATGTAGGCTAGTTGGAATAGTTGGGCACCTTAGAATAAGAAATTATGCTTCTTATCAGACCTTAGACTAGGTTAGTATTCCCTTTGCCTTGGTAGAGTTTAGCCCCAGCTCGACGTTAACCCACTACTGAGATTATGAGTAGTGTGGTATATGGCTAGGGGAAACATGGAAGGTTTGCATGCAGTTGGTGTTTACTTCAGGAGTTAAGTGTATTTCATGTGCTTATTTCAATTTTTGTGCTAATAATTATGATGTTTTGTTATGAAAACTATGTTATTTATGTGTATGAATTATTGTTGTTGTACATTGTTATTATTCCACATAACTCTATTCATATGCAGAACATATCGGTAAATTTAATGGTATCAAAATTCATAATTTTTAAGTGGCATACCCCAGTTGGTTGTTGGGGATGTTACAACTAGTATGCACAAAATATGAAAATTAGTTAGAAGTAGTTATACATTTTGGTCCATTTTGTAATGTGCTAATCCTTAGTATCAATGTATAAATATGTATGGGTTTTGGGTAGAAAGTAGTGGTTGAAACTTGGAGAAGAAAATGCGTTAATTGTGCATTGTATGCGTGAATTTATAGAAAATTTTGAGTACAAATAATGTATCTTATTTGAGCATAGTGAGAACATATTCTGAGGATTAAATATGAATGAATAATATAAGAAGCTATTCGTTCTGGACGTAGCCCAGTTGGGGTGAACCACATTAAATTCCTGTGTTCTAATGTGTTTTTTTTCATGATGAGTTGGCTTACTTTGTCTATTGTGCACATGAAATATATGCCTAAGGGTTAATATAAATATGTATATGATCAGTCCACTCACATGTTGAATGATTAAGTAAGATGAATGTGTCATATGTTATTATGTTGTAATGATTCAAATTACAGGGTATATTGCATGTTGAAGGAATGTTAAGTCATAATTAATGTTAGAATGGTCTCCATTCCCTTCATGACTATGGAAGCTTAGTTCTTACAATCCCCAGAGGTACCTCAGGTGAGACTCCACCTTCTTGCAAGTGATGCCAAAAGGGCCAATATCTTTAGGGTTTTTTTGGTGATTTAATTTTGAACCCCGAGTATGCCCGTTGTGCACCAACACCAACTCAGCAAGGCTGACATGTCACCTAAGACAAATGAGTACTAAGAAAAGGATAATTTCAACACATATGACACACAAAAAAGGGTGTCACATCAACAAAGATAAAGGGGTACTAAGAAAAATAAAATTTTGACATATGTGACATGTCAACAAGGATAAATGGGTATGAAGAAAATGAATAGGTGGAAATCTATGCCAACTCAGCAAGGGTGACACATCACAAAAGAGAAAGGGGTACTAAAGAAAATAAAAGTCCAACATCTATGCCACACAAAAAAGGGTGATGCATCAACAAACATAAAGGGGTAATAAGGAAATGAAGAGGTTGAAATCTATGTCAACTCAGCTAGGGTGACATGTCACATAAGAAAAAGGGGTACTAAGATAAAGCAAATTTCAACACCTATTCCACACAAAAAATGGTGACATGTCAACAAAGATAAAGGGGTACTAAGAAAAATAAAAGTTTGATACATGTGCCATTTCAACAAGGAGAAAGGGGTTCTAAGAAAATGAAGTGGTCAAAATATATGACAAATATGAAAGGGTGGCATGTCACCTAAGAGGAAGGGATACTAAGGAAAAGAAAAGTTCAACACATGTGCCATAGAAAAAAGGTTGACACATCAACGGAGATAAAGGGGTACCAAAAAAAATAAAAGTTTGAAACATGTGCCATGTGTTAGCACAAGATTGGTTTATGCCTTAGATTTGCATAAGTCCTTCATTATTCATTTTGGTGAATGAATACAATTGTTATGGGATATTTTATTTATTTTGGGGAAAATTGAAATTATATTGGGTTATGCCCAATCTCCAAGTTCAAGCATTGAAAACATTCTCACAAGGTTCCAAGCATCAAAAGAACCCATGGATTTACGCTACCAAATTGAACGCAAACACACAGGTGAGCACTACCTAAATATGCTACCGAAATTTTGGTAGAGACCAATTTGTGCAGAATTATTTTGCAAGGATGCTTCTGCTAGTATTGAGTGACTAACTTAAAACTGGGATTGTGAACAATTGAGAAGGTATTTTTGAAAACTAGAGGAGGTTTTTGTTAATAATATTCCAAATAACAAATCCTCTCTCATTGTTTCAAAATGTGTTATGTTTTGAGAGATATTATACATATAAGTGGCGCTAGCAATTGTTTTACAATGACGCTACCCAATTTCCTGTAGTAGTCACGGTTTTGATATTCGCCTTGTTGGGAGGTTGCCACCTGTCAAGGAGGATTCAAATGGATTCTAAAGGATAAATTATATGTCAAGGGACACATTCACCTAATATTTATCTTCATCAAATGCCTCATGCAATGAGGTGGAAACAATTTATTAATGACTTCCAACAAATTCCTAAAAATCAACAGTTTGTTGGATTTTTGTCTCTTTGATTGTTACCACCTATCTCCAAGGCTTAGAATTCAATGGAGGATATGGGATTCGACCTCCTAAGTTTATTTGGATGCTATTTTATATTTAAGGAAGGAGATATCTCTTGGATAAAGGAATTCATGAGCCAAGAGAGGCTTGAGAGAGTAGGAGCAGTTTTAGTTGCTAATTTGTAAGCCCGAGGGCCTGTTTGTTATGAAATTTTCTGCCATTAAAGATTCATGAGAGCTGTTATCAGATTGTCTTCTTTTTTTTCAAACTTCTTTGTTATCTTCTTGCTTGAACATATTTCAGGTTTTGAGGATCATAGCTTGATGGATTCATGAACAACAAAGGATCTGTTGTAGCTTTCCCATTAAATCATGTTCATTGTTTAAGAAAATATTTATCTATTGCAAAAAGGATCTCTGTTAAATGGGTGTTATTCCTTTTTTCATATTCACCACGCTTCTACTCATCATTATATATCTCTTTGTATGATATACAATTTGATTTCCTTTGATCCATAGGATGTTATGACTCCATGCCCAATGGAATGCTTCTGCAGACTTTTTGTTGCCCTCTCCCTTTCTTTCTCATATTGTTGATCCACCTATTCAAACCATTTTAATACATTTACATTTATATTTTACCAATATTACTCTCATTTGCAGTCTAGGAGTGACTCTTGGAGTGATAACACCATGTAAAAAATGAGAAATGGGTACTAATAAAATGAAGAGGTAAAAATATATGAAAAATTAGTAAGGGTGACATGTCATATAAGAGCAAGGGGTACTAAGGAAATAATATGTTCAACACCTATGCCACACAAAAAATGGTGACACGTCAATAGAGATAAAGGGTTACTAAGAAAAATAAAAGTTTGACACCCATGCCATGTGAACAAGGAGAAAGGGGTACTAATAAAACAAAGAAGTCAAAATCTATTCCAACTCAACAAGGTTGACATTTCACCTAAGAGGAAGGGGTACTAAGGAAAAGGGAAGTTCAACACCTATGCAATAGAAAAAAGGGTGACATGTCAAAACATATAAAGGGAAACTAAGAAAAATGAAGTTTGACACCCATTCCATGTTGGCAAGGTGAAAGGGGTACTTAGAAAAAGAGGAGGCGGAAAGATATGAAAACTAATAACGGGTGGCACATACCAATAGAGAAATGAGTACTAAGGAAAAGAGAAGTTCAACATCTATGGAACACAAAAAAAGGTGACATGTCAACAGAGCTAAATGGGAACTTAGAAAATTTAAATTTCGACACCCGTGTCATGTCAACACAAAGAAATGCGTGCTAAGAAAATGACAAGTTATAAAGCTATGCCAACTCAGAAAGGGTGACATATCATATAATATCAAGGAATACTAAGGAAAAGAGAAGCTCACTACCTATGCCAAACAAAAAAGGTGGCATGTTAACATAGATACAAGGTTACTAAGAAAAATAAATTCTGACAGTCATGTCATGTCAACAAGGAGAAAGGGGTACTTGGAAAATGAAGAGGTCAAAATCTATTTGAATTCAGCAAGGGTGACACATCACTTATGAGAAATAGGTACTAACGAAAAGATAATTTCAACACATATTCCACACAAAAAAGGGTTACATGTCAACAAAGATAAATGGGTACTAAGGAAAATAAAAGTTTGACACCCGTGCCATGTCAATAAGGAGAAAGGGTTACTAATAAAATGAAGAGGTAAAAATATACGTCAAATCAGAAAGGGTTCCATGTCACCTAAGAGAAAGGGGTACTAAGGAAAATATAAGTTCAACAAGTATGCCAGAGAAAAAGGGGTGACACATTGTTACGAGGAAAAATCTCTCTATGGATAGGGTTAAACAACAACAGATAGAAATGACTGCAGAAATTGACTCTATTCTCAAGTATGCTATATAAACAAATATGCTAGCAAAACAAGATAAAAGTCCTACCTCATCCAGAAGTTCGATGAAGTCCACCATTGAGCACTTGACCCAAAGAAATATACCTGTAGCTAGTCCTCAACATCCAAGCAAAGAAAGCTTATGGTGATAATATATGATGTTAGCACATTCAATAGCATAATCCATTAATATACATAAAAAATAAGCCCATGGAATAATAATTCAAATATTTTCAAGATATCAATTGGATGGGAAAAGAGTATTTCTTTTAATATATGATTAGCAGAAGTGAAAAAGTTACAGACTTTTGTGTCATCACGGTTCGGAGTTGAGAAAATATGTTTCTTCCAGCTGAGCCTCCACCACTTCAATCCTCCACTAAACGCAAGCTCATAGAAGAGAGACAATGAAGTTTTCAATGAATAAGGGAAGATCTTGGGGGATGAAAATTGTGTTCAGACTTAAAGGACAAAGGGATGCAAACTCAATATGAAGTGAATAATTTCTCTAGAGTAACTTTTGTCTCAAAGTTGAATTCTTTCTCCTCTTTTCCATAGCTCAGAATTGGCCCATTTATAGCCTTCAAATGGAACTGAAGGGATGAGTCAGAACATTTCCAGTATATGGAAGGCCAAGGATCATAGATCTCCTGTCTTGACATGGAAACCCAACACCATCTTTCATTTTTTGGCCCAAATCTCAATGTACGTGGGTTGTAGTGGTGCAACCTATGTATACACATGTTGTATAGTAGGCAAGGTGAATACATGTGGAAAATATTTATTTTTAGATCTAGTATTTGAAAAAAG
The DNA here is from genome assembly GCA_009831015.1 of Picea engelmannii. Lineage (NCBI taxonomy): Eukaryota > Viridiplantae > Streptophyta > Pinopsida > Pinales > Pinaceae > Picea > Picea engelmannii. Next base: position 307,734 of record ML785893.1, on the reverse strand, counting down.
GGATGAAAATCCTACATAGGGAAATGGAAAAAGGCCCTTTGTGCAAGATTGCATAGGGTGAGTCAAATCTTTCTATAACACACATCCATAGAGATAAAGGGGTACTAATAAAAATAAAATTTTGACACCCATGGTATGTCAACAAGGAGAAAGGGGTACTAAGAAAATAAAGAGGTGGAAAGATATGCCAACTAAGGAAGGGATACAAATAAAAAAATATCAATGGGTACTAAGGAAAAGAGAAGTTTGGCATTTATTCCATACAAAAAAGGGTGACACGTTAACAAAGCTAAAGGGGTACTAAGAAAAAATAAAAGTTTGACACTTGTGCCATGCCAACAGGGATAAAGGGGTACTAAGAAAAAAAAGAGGTTGAAATATAATCCAACTCACAAGATATGTTACATCACATAAGAGGAAGGGGTACTAAGAAAAATACAAGTTCAACACCTACTCCACACAAAAAAGGGTGACACATTAATGAAGATAAAGGGGTAATAAGAAAAATAAAAGTTCGACAAATGTGCCATGTCAACAAGGAGAAAGGAGTACTAAGAAAATGAATAGGTCAAAAGCTATGGCAACTTAGCAAGGGTGACATGTAACCTAAGAGAAAGGGGTACTAAGGAAAAGATAATTTCTACACCTATTCCACACAATAAAGGGTGACACGTCGACAAAGATAAAGGGGAACAAAGAAAAAGAAAATTTTGACATCGGTGCAATGTCAACTAGGAGAAAGGGGTACTAAGAAAATGAAGAGGTTGAAATATATTTCAATTCATGAAGGGATACACATCATGTAAGAGCAAGTGGTACTAAGGAAAATATAAGTTCAACACCTATGCAACAACAAAAAAGGGTGGCATGTCAACAAAGATAAAGTAGTACTAAGAAAAATAAAAGTTTGACACCTATGCCATGTCAACCAGGAGAAATGGGTAGCAAGAAAATTAAGAGGTTGAAATATATACCAACTAATAAGGGTGACATGTCACCTTAAATAAAGGGGTAATAAGGTAAAGAGAAGTTCAACACCTATGCCACACAAAAAATAATGACATGTCAAGAAAGATAAAGGGGTTCTAGGAAAAACAAAATTTTGACACCTGTGTCATGTGAAAAAGGAGAAAGGGGTACTAATAAAGTTAATAGGTCAATATATTTTTCAAGTTATAAAGGGTGACACGTTACCTAAGATAAAGGGGTACTATGGAAAATATAAGTTCAACACATATGCCACACAAAAATTGTGATATGTCAATAGAGATAAAGGGGTAATAAGAAAAATAAAAGTTTGACACCCATGCCATGTCAACAAGTAGAAAGGAGTACTAATAAAATGAAGAGGTCAAAATCTATTCCAACTCAAAAAAGGTGACATGTCACCTAAGAGAAATGGGTACTAAGGAAAATATAAGTTCAACACCTATGCCACACAAAAAAGGGTGACACATCAACATAGATAAAGGGGTACTAAGAAAAATAAATGTTTGACACCCATTCCATATAAACAAGGAAAAAGGGGTACTAAGAAAATGAAGAGGTCAAAAGCTATACCAACTCATCATGGGTGACACATCACGTAAGAGAAAGGGGTACTAAGGAAAAGAGAAGTTCAACACCTCTGCCACACAAAAAATGGCGACATATCAATGGAGATAAAGGGGTACTAAGAAAAATAAAATTTTAACACCTGTGCCATGTCAACAAAGGGAAAGGGGTACTAATAAAATGAAGAGGTTCAAATATATACCATCTCATAAAGGGTGACACATCACCTAATACCAATGGGTTTTAAGAAAAAGATAAGTTTGATGCATATTCCACACAAAAAAATTGACACATCAATAGAGATAAAGGGGTATTAAGAAAAATAAAATTTTGACACTCGTGCCATTTTAACAAGGAGAAAGGAGTACTAAGAAAATGAATATGTTGAAATCTATGCCAACTCAGCAAGGGTGAAATATCACCTAAGAGAATGGGGTACTAAGGAAAAGATAATTTCAACAACTATGCAACACAAAAAATGGTGACACGTCAATAGATATAAAGGGGTACTAAGAAAAATAAAAGTTTGTCACCCATGTCATTTCAAAAAGGAGAAAGGGGTTGTAAGAAAATTAAGAGGTTGAAAGAGATGCCAACTTAGCAAGGGGGAAACATCACCTAATAGCAAGGGGTATTAAGGATAAAAGAAGGCCAACAACTATGCCACACAAAAAAGAGTGACACATCAACAAAGTTAAAGGGTTACTAAAAAAATAAAAGTTTAACACCCCTTCCATGTCAACAAGGAGAAAGGGGTACTAAGAAAATGAAGAGGTCAAAATTTTTGCAAATCTGTGAGGGTGACAGGTAACCTAAGAGCAAGGGATACTAAGGAAAAGTTAATTTCAACACCTATGCGCACAAAAAAGGTCACACATCAACAGAGACAAAGGAGTACTAAGAAAAATTAAAGTTAGACACCCATTCCATGTCAACAAGGAGAAATGGTACTAAGAAAATAAGAGGTCAAAAGATATGCCAATGCAGCGGGTGACATGTCACGTAAAAGAGAGTGGTTGTAAGGAAAAGAGAATATCAACATCTATGCCTATTAAGCCCAAAATAGTGGCTCATTACCCCTTAATTGGGGCATATTATATTAGTAATGTTATTTTATTTATGTCGACTTTAGTCCATTATTTGTAATTATACCTCCTAGTCTCCTGTATATACCAAGGAGACATTTTCATTTTGAATCATCTTGTAATTGAACATTTATGTGGGCATAAGGAGGTTGCCCCCTCGAAGAGGCTTATTATCTAAATTTATATCTTTTTCAAGGCATTGAGAACTTATTCTGAGGTTTTTCTATTCTATATTGATATTTGGTTCCTAACATATGGTATCAGAGCTCAAGGTCCTGGGGTTTCACTACTACATTTGAGACACCTTGGAATTTTCGCTATAAATTTTTTTGTACAATGATTCAGAAGGAATGAATTAGAGGATATTTAGTAGACAGATCAAGGTATTTTGGATTAAAATTTCATCTCCCAAGTCTTTATACTTTAGGAGATACATCCTTTCTAAGATAGGGTTCTGGAATCGTCCTGAATTGATTCATTGTGTAATTTTTTCTATAAACATTTTTCTGTAACGTTTCATACCCTGGAATCTGGTGGATATTTACAGAAATGGGTAAGGTATCTCTGATACCAATTTCATCATCTGGGTCATCTTAAATATTTAGATACACCCTGTAGAAGATAGGGTATCTGACTAGTTCTATTGATTATTCTCAAGCAAGTGTTCTGGGTAAAACAATCATAACTTATTGCTAGAGTATCAAAATTGAGTGAGAACACTTGCATTGGATAGTGGACATACCATAGTAGTTTTGGTAGGTGGTTTAGAATTTTATATCAATTATTTTGTGTGGGGAACTCTATACAAGTGATAACTTCTGGAAAGGATAAAAATAAGCAATTTTGGGGGAAGTTACCATAAATTCCACTTGGCACATCGAATTTTGATCAAACCTATGGCATTGCAGAGAAGAAATATCAAAGACCTACAAAAGAGAAAATTTCATACTCAGAAAGGCCAAAATTTTTGCGATACAATAAAATGAAGTTTGTCTAGCAGAACCACCTCAAAATCAAGGTTTCAAGTGATACTTGGCTAACATGCCACCAAAAAAGAGAACTTCTAGACCAAATAAGCCTCTAGACAATCCTACTTGGACTCTTGATGAAGGTGAAGAAATTTGTAAGGACATAAATGATTTACAAAAGAATATAGTAACAAAATATGAACTACAAGAGATGGAAGCTAAGTTGAAGGCAAAGATGGATGGTTTAAAAGAGGAGATCATGGAAGCATTGAAAAAATTCATAATAGAGAGGACACCTGAAAGTGAAAATGTATCCCATGAAATTCATGATGAGGACACAAGGATTGTGAATCAAGAATGGATAAATTCTAACTTTGGGTTGAAGACCAACCATGTTCCTAAGATCGATATGAGGAAGTTTGATGGAAAGGAACCTATCGCATGGATACTTCAGATGGAGAAATTATTTGATCTACATAATGTGCCACATACACAAAATGTACGAATTGCTTTTTTATATTTAGAACCCAATCAATTTGAATGGTATAGATGGATTTTTTCTCACAAATTACTCGTCACTTGGAAAATTTTCACGGAATAAATGATAACAGACTATAAGGATACAAGGAGAAATACCTTCTTTAGCCAATTGATAAATATCAAGCAAAAGGGTTCAGTTACAGAGCACATTGAGAACTTCCAAAGATTGAATATAAAGGTAACATATATTCCAGATGAGAAATTGACTGATGTATTCATACGAACTTTAAGAGATAACATTCCACATGAGGTTTGCCTTTGGGAACCCAAATCATTGGAGAATGCATTTAGGGTGTCAAGAAATGTTGAAAGTAAAAATATGGCTATGTCTACTAGAAGGACCAATCCTAACATCTATAGAGAGAATAATTCTCCTTCTTATAAAACACCTCAACATACAAGGTTGACACCTCAACAATTGGAGGAAAGAAAAGCAAAAGGTTTATTCTTTAATTGTGATAGCAAGTATAGTAAGGGACATAAGTGTGGTGAGAAGAAATTATTCTACATAGATTGTGAAGAGGAAGAAGAAGAAGAAGAAGAAGAAGAACAAGAACCATCTCAATATGACAACGTAGAAGAAATTCATCTGAAGAGTTGACTCCCATGATATCATGTAATGCATTGGCTAGAATTAACACTCCTCAAACCCTCAAGATCGAAGGATATATCAAAAATAAAAAGGTAATAGTCCTAATTGATTCTATAAGTACTTATAATTTCATTCACTATAAATTAGCGAAAGATCTCAATTTCTTTGTATATCCAACACCAGAGTTTCAAGTAATGATTGCAGATGGAGGAACTATCAATTGCTCAGAAAAATGCAATAATATCAATTGTAACATCCTCAGCCACCAACAGGTCGGGCCATGCCACTACTCAGATGATTTACTTAGCTCTGACACCATATTGTAACGTCCTCGACCACCCATGGTTGGGCCATGCTATGCTAGACAAAACTTACGTTCTCTCTATGGAACATACTGTAACATACCCAACTTCTATTCTTAGTTATGCCACTTAAAATTTTCTAACTGCATGCATTTAAAACATACACACACAACACTCTTGTGGAAGCTTTATATATAAAGTGTAATAGACAAATATTGTTGGCCCTTGACCAAGTTTTTGGGAGATACTTGGTCATATTTGACCATTTTTGGGACTTCGATGCCCTATTGAAGGAAGCACGCAAGACGAAGTAGATATCATAAGATCTCGGCCCACTTTGGGTCCTTTTTGGGTTTTGGCGATAATGTAATGGGATTGGGATGTTGGCCCGTGGGTTTACCCACGCTTAGGCCCACTTTTGTAAATGTATAAGTAGAAGTCTAGGCTATATAAGAAGAGGCAAAAAAGATAAGTTGGTAATGGCTTAGTGCTAAGAGTTGATCTATGTGATAAACTTGCAGAGCTGAGTGCAAGTATTGTAAGTGATAAGTGCACATATTGTAAGGAGGCTCTGTGCTAGATCTACTCGAGGAAAGAGGACCTGGTGAGGTGCACGTAGATATCTTGTCCTACGCGAAGTAGGATCTTGATAAGCTGTTAAGCCCTAATATTGGCTCATTACCACTTAATTGGGGCATATTAGATTAGTAATGTTATTTTATTTATGTCGGCTTTAGGCCATTAGTTGTGATTTAGATTAGTAATGTTATTTTATTTATGTTGGCTTTAGGCCATTA
>ML785893.1:270419-295018 GCA_009831015.1 Picea engelmannii | reverse complement strand
TCTGCATGTAAATCCTGAGATGCATGCCATATATCTTCCACATGAATTTCAGAAAACAAATCTGAAATGGAGTAGACATCATCTTCAATTATTGGAATACAAATTTCTGCAATTTTTTTTGTAGAAGACTCTTCATAATAAGAGGCTTGATCTTCTGATGGATTCTCTTCTGGCTCTATATTTTTGACCTCCTGCATGAAATCTTCACAATATTATTTATTCCCAAATAGAACCTCCAATCTAGTCTATAATTCATTTGGAGTTAATCCTTGTGATTCTTCATATACTTGATGGAAAAGTTCGGGATAAACATACATGCCAATACTTCCTATGGCCATATCTTGTCTATTGAGAAAGTAATTTTTCTCATCGAAAGAATTAGTATATACTTCCATTTCCATGGTTATTTGGTATGATCCTTTTCATCTTAGTAGAAGAAAATATTTTGGCTTCCATTCCAAATAGTTGTGGGGTGTGAGAAGTATTTTCGGTGAATAATCCATCTTTTTGATGTCTTCAATCTTTTGTACCTGCAAAAAATGATTTGGTGTAGCATTCTCTCAGTAGTCTGTCAGCTCTAATACCATGTAAATGTGTTGAACCTACACAAAATATATCTAGCTAGAAAATACTACACACATTTGCAGAGAGAAATTGAGAAAGAAGATGCAAGATAGAAAGAATGGAAGAATTCTCATTAACCGTATTCCACACTCAAAGAGTGAATAATTTACCATAGATATAGAATACATGAGTAAATAATGAGCCAAACTAGTGTTCTAGATTGATCTGGACACACACCAACAATTACAAGAGTAAACTGCCACCTAGTCTAGTCTCTCAGGCAGTTACGGGAGTGAATTGCCACCTAGTTGAGTTAACTAGTCAACTAGTCTTCAATTAACTAACTGAACAAAGAGTAGTGAGTTGGTGATGATCCCAATGTTGGATGGTGAAAAATCAATGCAACATCTAAACTCAACTCAACTAGTCAAACTGAAGTGTCAACTGAAAGAGAATATTCTCCAGGTGGAATATTCTCTCCTAAAATATAGGAGACTAGATAATGACTAATTATGACTAATAAACAAGTAAAAACCTTAGAAAAAATAAATCCTAGGTGTGTGTGAAGTAACTCCAACATTGCAACCACCCCTACCTCTACCTCAAGTGAGACTTCATCTGCTTTGCAGGTGTTGCCGAAAGGGCCGGTAGTTAGGGTTTTGTTGGTGCGTTGTTGTAAGCATTGAACCCTGGGTCTACCCCTGTGCCAACAAATGGTTCCATTGCCGAGACTGGAACTGTGATTGCTGGGAACTAAGAAATAAAATATTTGTGCAAAGATTTGATCTAGAAACTATGAAAGCTCCGTGTATAGATTTGTTTCCCTAGTGCGCAGATTTTCATTTGACACGTGAAGCTTTTTGATAAAAAGAGAAGGCCAGATATGAAGAAAATAAGAAAGATCTAAACTCTTTGTTCTCTAAGAAAGGTAAAAGTAGAAGTTTCTGAGGAAAAAAGATCAAATCTACAGAAAAGAGGTAAGATATGTAATCTTTGTTCTCTGATATAGGTAAGAATAGTCAAAAGTTTTTAGATCTGGAAGCTTTGTGCTCTGCAAAAGTCAAATAAGTGAAAATTTTTGTTTCTAGAGTATGGATCTAGGTATGTTTGATAGATTATATCCTAGCTTGAAAACTAGGGTTCTGATAGGTGAAATAAAGTTTCATATGAATAGATATGATAGATATGCTATACCTATGCATAGAAAGAATGTCTAAACTAACAAGCGGATGCAGAATCCTCGAAAGAAATTTTTGCAGCCTAGCTACCATAACCCTAGTGCGTAGTACACAAGAGGTTGGGGGTCATTTAAAACAAAGAGAGGATTAACCCTCTGTTACAGTTGCATAATACTGGGACATCTTGCTAAGGAATTCCCTGGTGGAATACCTAGTTGTCTCTATTGTAAAGCTTTGGAACACAAAGTATTAGATTTCCCTAGAATGATTTCTAAAATTGAAGGCATGAATCTAAAAGAACAAAACCCTAAGGCAGATCCAGAAATAATAGAACCCTAGAGAGAATCAGACAAGATGTTACTACAAATACAAGACACCTTGAATGATCACCAACATGTTAGATTATTAGAGGTGTTTAACAAGAAAGAATGCATCAAGGTAAGAATAGGAGACTTTGACATTGAATGTGTTCTGGATGAGGAAACACAAGTGAATATTATGACAGAAAGAACTTGGGAAGCTATAGGGAGGCCTGTTAAGACCCCTTCACTGAGTGGAATAGGGTTATTCAGAGGGAAACTAGTGAACCTATGTGGAAGGCTCAATCAGATATCTATGAATGCTAATGGAACTTCAACAGAAGAAGATTTTGAGATTATCAAATTTAATGAGGACAACGCCACATTTAATATGTTACTTGGAAATCTTTGGATTGAAAGGGATCAAGTTAAAAAGAAGGAAGAAGAAAAAGTTTAAGAACATCAAAGATAAGAGTTAAAAGAATTCATGACCAGAAGGATCGCACAGTTGATTGAAGACCATGAGAACATATCGAAGCTATATCACACTAGGAACCCAGATGTCAACATTATCAGAACACTAGAGGACTCATAGAAGATTGAAGTTTCTATCTCAGATAAAGAAGAGAGGTTATACCTGAACCCTAAGAAAGAACCTCAACAATGTGAAGTAACTATATCCGAGGAAAATAGGAACCAGAATGGGAAAAGAACTACCGAGATGAAGCTCACTGGAAAGAAAGCTAGAAAGTTAAGTAAGAATAGGGAAACGATTGAAAAGTTGTAGAAGATTCCAGATAGAACATCACAAAAAGAAAACTTGCAGAATGGGAGCTTCGCCGAGATATCAGAACAACGACCTATGGAACTTCATCGTGATGAAGCGATATACCCGTTGGACTGATATACCCATTTGAATTCTTCCCCGGATGGATAGAAAATAATTAAAGGATCATCACTAGACCATTGGACCATACCATAACAGATAGATCAACGTTAATGGAATCTTCATGTCCACTGCAAGAAGACTGTTGCTGAATTTATTGCTTAGTTGGTTGTGCCATGCATGAAGAACACTTTTGACAACTGAGAATTAGAATCCCATAGAATAGTAGTTGTATATAGTGGTCATTGCGATCTGGTTGGTCATCCTAGTACAGTATCTGAGATCATTGTGAACCTCAACTAATTTTTCTTTTCGAGTGCGTATGTCTGACGAATTTATCAAAGTCGAAGAATATACAAGAGAGGTACTTGCTAGCCTCAAAACCGAACGAGTCATGTCAGAATGAGGTTTGTCTACAGGTTTACAGGTATCATCGACGAGAGGAGTTCAAGCCTCCCCGTCGACTGCTAGAGAAGGAACATCTCGAGCCGACATAGAACATAGAACCAAACATAAAGATGATATGGCTAATGTGAGGTTGGTTCCATCCATCATACCTACTTACAAACCACCTCTGAGTGGTGTGATCAACAAAGACAGTGTGCCTAGAGACTTCAAGTACACTCTAGTCACCACATACCTATCGAAAGGGGTACGCGCAATCCACATAAATCAAGACAAGATTGCAGCATTGAAGTTCAGTGACTTCAACCTAGGATATCGTAAAGTCTATAGCATGCTTTCCCCACACAAGTACCTAACCAGAACCAAGGGAAAGAGCTCAAATATCATCCCTCATCAATGGACTATGAACCTTACATAGTCCACTCTGCTGAACGTCGTGAAGATCCCACATTTCGGACATCACCAAGAAGTCAATGTCTATGTTAGGATACTCCTAGTGAGCTACCAAGGAGGATACCTATGGTTGAATCATCGTGTCACAGTTGATCCAGTGCTGATCAATAGGATCACAGGTCTTGGAATGCAGGGCACTTATCCCCATGACTACTATCCTGGAAAGACCACAGACCATGCTCTTGCTTAGAAGATCAAAGAAGCTTATGGTGATGTTGAGAAAGGAGCGTGAGGTTACAAGGTAGCCTCTATTTAGAGCGGTGCAATGCAGCTTGCATGTCAGCTGATCACAGGGAAATTCCATTTTAGCTGTCTCTTGTTACTTATAACTTTTGTTGCATGGGAGTTACTGGAATATGTAACCTTCCTGGACCTTGACTCTTTTGAGCCCTTAGCCGTGAAGTTCAGGACCTTATGGTACTCGAATGATATGAGCAAAAAATGGCAATCCAATGCCGTATTCCATGCCTACTACAATCATTTGAAGTGCACCATCCAGTCCGATCCTCGGATAACCCCGAATACTCTCTTCAAGTTTAGGCCCTTAATGAAGTTCAGCACAGACCGCCACTTCATTTACATAATAGTATGCGTTGATGAGAACAAAGAGAAGTTACAGTCTTATTATAAGATGATAGAGGAATATCAGGAGGAAATCACCAAGGAATGGTTGATAGACCTGCTTGTTTCAGGAGACCCTATAGAATTGTCTGACATTGACACCTGAGAAGCTGCATAGGATACACCTGGGCCTAGTAAGACAAAGAAAACAACGAAGACAAAGAAGGATGAGGAAATACAGGATATAGACAACATATCTATAAGGACCACATCCATTACACCTGATCAAGAAGGTAATGATGAAGAAATCGAATAGAGGCTAGAAGACGAAGAGGACTCGTCGAATAAAAGGAAGGTTTCACCTCTGAAACCTTCCTCCCGGAAGAAACCTATAACCCCTGTAACCAAGATGAAGACCACACTCACCCCATATGACTTTTGTTTTCACATTGAAACTATGAACAAAGCTATAGAATAAATAACAGAAAAGTAGGAAGCCGAGAAAGAGGCAATGTACAACAGAATTGAGAGTGAGCTCCAAGGAGTGTGGTAGGCACTTTGGTTTATCCGTGCAGTCTCCACTATGCCCCTGCCAGAAGGAACAACATAAGAGGGATATGAACCAGTTCAACTCTGCAATATTGATGCCATAGTCGAAGCATGCATTTAGAAACCACAGGAAGAAACCACGTAGTCCACCTAGGCCTTAAAGCAAGTACATGAGGAAATCACCGAGCAACACCGAGATGCGCAACAAGAGAGGGACTATCTCCGAGCAAAATTGGAAGAAGACACGATGAATATCTAAGACGAAAAGGAGCAACTGCTTGCGAAGCAGATTGGGATCGAAGAAGTAGTCAACAGATCATTTTTCTCTGTGACTGGCTTAGAGAAGAGAGCACAAGAACCCTTAGAATTCCAAGTGATGAAGCTTGTTGAAGTTATTCAACAACTTCAACAAAGATTCGTAGAATTAGAGCTTCAGACCATACCAAGTACCCCACAAGAAGAGCGCGACCAATGAAAAATGACTTCCCATAGCACAGTAGAAAGGCTTAAAGCACTCACTGAGGAATGCAAACAATTAAGTAGAAGAAGTGCGCAGATACATGAGAACCTAACCGAGAATCCTGAATTGTAAAAATTGGAGTTGCAGCTCCAAGAGGTGAAGCATGAAGCTAAAAAGCTATAGGTGCAGCTGAAGGCCCTATCACCCATAGAGAAAATGAAATGGTCTCATGAGAAGCGCATAACACAGCAGCAGATCCATATAATCCAGAGCAAGGTAATGGAAGTAACTCAACAACTTCAACCTTTGCAGGATAAACCATGCCATCTATTTATAGAGATAGAGAACCAAGAAACAGAGCTGGAACAGGTCGTGAATTCAACACAAAAATTCCTAGAAGGGACGGTGAATGTCGCACTCATCTAGGAGTTCACTAAGAAAGAGGCAGTTACAATGCAGTAGGTCGAAGCAGCTCGATCCAAGCTCGAGGCATTCAAAGTAGAATTGATCAAACCTTAGTGACTCAGGATGAGTCACAGGTGAGTGTTGGGGGCCTATTGGCCCTTGACCAAGTTTTGGGGAGATGCTCAGTAATATTTGACCATTTTTGGGACTTCAACACCCTATCAAAGGAAGTGTGCAAGACAAATCAGATATCACAGGATCTCATCCCACTTTGGGTCCTTTTTGGGTTTTGGGGATAATGTAATGGGATTGGGATGTCGGCCCGTGGGTTTACCCATGCTTAGGCCCACTTTTGTAAATGTATAAGTAGAGTCTAGGCTATATAAGAAGAGGCAAAAAATAAAAGTTGGTAATGGATTAGTGCTAAGAGTTTATCTATGTGATAAACTTGCAGAGCCGAGTGAAAGTATTGTAAGTGTTTAGTGCACAAATTGTAAGGAGGCTCTATGCTATATCTACTCGAGGAAGGAGGACCTAGTGAGGTACGCATAGATCTCTTGTTCTATGCAGAGTAGGATCTTTATAATCTCTGTGTTGTAACCTCATTGACTGAAGCTAATACAGAAGAAGAGTTGGTGGATGTAGACCCAGGGTGGGGGTGAACCACATAAATGTTGTTTTGTGCTTTTTGCTTATTCTTAGATGTTTTGTATTGCTAAATGCTTATATTAGATTGAATAGATTTATTCTTTCTTTGTACTTCTGATATGTGAATGAATATTAGATATGATATATATGAAGATGCTTAGTGTTGATCTACTGGATTTGATCTGTTTTACTCTTGCTAAGTGCCATAATCTTAGATCTAAGTGAATGTTGTGATGCTTTGTACCTTTTGTGAAGTATAATAAGGAATGTATATTGATGAATGACCATGCTAAGTTCTTTCTAAGTGTTTAAATCACAGAGATGTTTTCCAGCTAAGGTTCTAGAAACTCGAGTCTTGCAACCACCCCCGCCTCTACCTCGGGTGAGACTTCATCTGCTTCGCAGGTGTTGCCGAAAGGGTTAGTAGTTAGGGTTTTGTTGGTGCATTGTTCTAAGTGTTGAACCTCAGGTATGCCCCTGTGCCAATAAATACATTACGTAAATTCACAAATTCCTATTGAAATAATAGTAACCATAGACATGCAACATATACAGGAAATACCCAAAAAAAAACTACATACAGTTATAGCCACACATATGATAAACCCATAAAATAAACACGTAGATAAAAATGTAGCATGTAAATTTATCACACAGTTGACACTTATATTGGTAATAATGTCACCAACTGCGTGCAGACCTTCCACAAGCCTACCATCCTTAGACCACACTGTTCATCACTCTTAATAGTGAGTCACCCCCGAGCTGGGAATAAACTCCACTAAGGTAAAGGGTTCCTAACTAGGCTAATGGCTCATGGAAAATAGGAAAGACTCCATCACAGGTGCCTACTCAAACTAATAGCCTATAGTATCTCATTCCCCACATGCCTGTCCCACCCAAGGAAGTGTGCCCCTTCTCTGATCAACAGTCCCTTGACTTCCCCAGTTCCCTTCTAGGGCTTCAACAACAGGTTCGACAAGAAGTCTCAAAGCCTTGTAGTTGTAGTTTATCACCTTCAGAAAATCAATTCCCAACAAATCTCTCACTCAGATAATTTCTCACGGGCCTAACAATCCACGTCTTCAATATCCCATGGGACTGACAACCCGCTTCTTCAATCCCGTTCCCAAGCTAACCAGATACACCAACACAAAATGGCTATGGATACAGGTTCAGATACAGTGAAATGAATGTCTGAGGATAACTGACTACGTGAGTGAACATGGTCATGGAATCAGGGCTGAATGATGGAAGGAATCATGGAAAAGATGATGGTCTGAATGACGGGGGGGTGAAAATGAACTAAGTCCCAACAATATGTATGCATGTCCCCAACTTGACACTTGTCATGTTGGGAGCTACTTTGGCTCACTTGTACCCAACTTTAGAACTTAGGATAAAATAATTATCCATACTTTATGATTTAAGAAATATTAATATAATATTCCATTTTGTCTCAAGATCCCTATCTTAGCCCCTTTCCCTAAATTATCCCCTCCCTTTCTCTAACTAGTGGATTTTAGTCACCCATCTCTTTTATTGTGGTTAGTTTGTGCACAATGATGTATTTATATTAAATATGAGACATGTACAAAAGCAAGCGCACTAGCCTTTCACATCTAGGTTCTCTGGCCTAATCAAAACATAAGCATCCTAATAATAACTAGCTCACTAGCCTATAAAACATATCATATACACAAAGGATCCCTAGCCTCAACATTGCCTACACTTAAGATGTTGCACACGGTATCTTGGCATGTGCACACCTCCTCATTTTACTACATAGTACATGCACACACTATGCCATGAAATGTGCATACAAAAAATGATATCAAAGCATCTCACCAACTTAAGTACATTTGTATTTATGTTTACAATTTTGTTAGGCCTTAGGGATATTACATCAATATTACTATGGGGGAATATGTATTAAATAGTCCAAAAATTTCTATACCTATGGGTGGTGTTGATGTTGTACTAGGAATCCAATGGTTACAATCATTAGGAACAATGGCTTTTAATTTTCAAGAACTTTTCATGAAATTTTCATTGGAAGGAAAATAAATTGAGTTAAGAGGTATCACAGGAAAACCTGGTAAGGTGATAAGCTCTAATGGCATGACAAAATTATTGAAAAAGGGGCATCAAGGTGTTATTGCAAAACTATGCTCACTAGATGTTCAAACATATAATCCATCTATTCCTCTAGATCTCCAAGGTATCATTGATAAGCATTCCAACGTATTTGAAGATATTCCCAAAGGTCTTCCACCCACTCGAAATCATGATCATGATATTCACCTAATTCCTACGAGTGTTCCTCCTAGCATTAGGCCATACAGATACCCTTATGCCCAGAAGAGTGAAATTGAGCGCATGGTTGAAGAAATGTTAGAGGCTCGCATTATTAGACCTAGCCAAAGTTCTTACTCTACACCGATGGTAATGGTATTCAAGAAATATGGCTCATGGCATATGTGTCTAGATTATAGAGAGCTCAACAAGATCACTATGAAAGATAAGTTGATGAATTGTTAGATGAACTACATGGAGAAATCTATTTCACCAAGTTGGATCTTCATCCAGGGTATCATCAGATTATAATGAAGGAAGAAGATATCCCGAAAAAAGAATTTCAAACTCATGAAGGCCATTATGAATTTTTGGTCATGCCTTTTGGCCTTACAATTGCACCTTCCACATTCCAAGGGCTGATGAATTCCATTTTCAAGCCCTTATTTCAAAAATTTGTGTTATTATTTTTTGAGGATATACTAATCTATAGCAAGTCTTGGGAGGATCATGTGCAACATGTTGAGAAGGTGCTACAACTACTAAAGGATCAACAACTACATGCAAAACTATCCAAATGTTTCTTTGGAGTGAAGGAGGTAGATTATTTGGGTCATATTGTATCTCATGAAGGTGTCAAGGTAGAACCTAACAAGATTAAGGCCTTGATGGACTAGTCGATTCCCAAAACATTGAAGAATATTAGAGGATTTTTGGGTCTGGCAGGTTACTACTGCAAGTTTGTTCGACACTATGGAAGAATATAAGAACCTTTAATGACACTAACTAATAAGGATGCATTTTCATGGACTCCAGAGGAAACTAAAGCTTTTGAACAAGTTAAAGAGGTGATGTGCAAAGCTCCTGTCTTGGAATGTGGTGCCTTGCGAAATGGAATTGGTGATGTTATAATCCAAGAAGTAAGCCCCCTAGGTTTTGAAAGTCGACCACTCAAGGGAAAGGACTTACACAAACCCATTTTTGAGAATAAAATGATGGAAATACTAGATGCAGTGAAGAAATGGCGTCCTTACCTAATAGGTAGGCACTTCAAGGTCAAAACAGATCATGATAGTCTTAAATACTTCTTGGAACAAAGACTGTCTTTAGAAGAAAAAAAAATGGGTAACCAAGATATTGGGTTATGATTTTGAAATCGTCTATAAAAAAGGGAAGCAAAATGTTGTGGTAGATGCACTCTCAAGGAAGGATGAAGATGTTGAAGCCTTTCTCTGTGCTATCTCGATCATCCAACCCAATTGGATAATAGAAGAAAGGGATGAATGGAAGAATGACGAAAAAGTGTGGACTCTCATTCAAAGGTTGCAACAGGATTCCAGTACATCAGATACATTTACATGGAAAAATGATTCACTATGGTACAAGGGTCACTTATATTTATGTAAGAACTCCCAACTCAAACAAAAGGTACTATTGGAATTGCACACCTCTCCAGTAGGAGGGCACTCGGGATTTTTAAAAACCTACCATAAGGTCAAGAAGGAAATTTTTGGGATGGCCTTAAAAATGATGTTCAAAGGTTTGTGTCAGAATGTTTGGTTTTCCAACAAAATAAGGTGGAAACAATTAAGACCCCAGGTCTTTTAAAACCATTAGCCATCCCAAGTCAATGCTAGGAGGAGGTTTCCATGGATTTCATCACATGGTTACCGAAGTCTGAAGGAAAGAGTGTAATCATGGTGATTGTTGATAGACTAACCAAGTACGCACACTTTTGTGCACTCTCTCATCCCTTTAAAGCTAGTATAGTTGACACTGCATTCATGGAGACAACTCAAAATCTACATGGCAGCCCAAATATTATTGTAAGTGATAGAGATCCCATCTTCATTGGACATTTTTGGATAGAATTATTTTCTTGTTTGGGTACTCAATTGGCTCATAGCTCATCCTATCATCCTCAATTTGATGGACAAACCGAGATAGTAAACAAATGTCTAGAAGGCTACTTTCTTTACTTTGTCTCTGATAAACAAACACAATGGTTCAAATGGTTACCCTTGGCATAATGGTAGTATAACACTTCCTTTCACATTGCAACAAAAATGACACCATTTATGGCACTCTATGGATACCACCCTCCCTCCATCACTTCTTATCTAAAAGAAAAATCTAAGTTTTAATAAGTGGAAGATCACATCGAGCATCAACAACAAGTTCTCCAAATATTAAAGGACAACCTGACCATGAAACAAAATCGTATGAAACAACAAGCAGATCAACATCGTAGTGAAAGAAGTTTTGAAGTAGGGGATTGGGTGTTTTTAAGACTACAACCATACAAACAGATGCCCCTCAAGAAATCCAAGAAGGATAATAAATTATCACCAAAGTAATATGGCCCTTATAATGTGTTGCAAAATATTGGTACTATGGCATACAAATTGGAGTTGCCTGCATCTTCACGAGAACACCCAGTTTCCCATGTTTCATGCTTAAAGAAGGTTATAGGTGACAAGATCCCAGTTCAAAATATATTTCTAGAACTTGAAGATGAAGGAAAAATCATATTGGATCCTGAAGCCATCACTAACATAAGAATTTGCCAGTTGAGGAATAGATCCATTTCATAGTATCTCATTAAATGGAGGAAACTACTGGCTGAAGTTAACACTTGGTAAGATGAGTCTTTTATATAGAAGCATCTAAAGTTACTCAAGGGTTGCGGAAAACACTTTTCTCAAGGGGAAGGGCATGTTAAGACCTAAATAGTGGCTCATTACCCCTTAATTGGGGCATATTTTATTAGTAATTTTATTTTATTTATCTTGGCTTTAGTCCATTAGTTGTAATTATACCTCCTAGTCTCCTATATATACCAAGGAGACATTTTCATTTTGAATCATCTTGTAATTGAACATTGATGTGGGCATAAGGAGGTTTCCCCCTCGAAGAGGTTTATTATCTGAATTTATCTCTTTTTCAAGGTGTTGAGTACTTATTTTGAGGTTTTTCTATGCTATATTGATATTTGGTTCCTAACAACACCACTCAAAAAAGGGTGACACGTCAGCAAAAATAAATGGGTACTAACAAAAATAAAAGTTTGACACGTGTGCCATGTCAACAAGGAGAAAGGGGTACTAAGAAAACAAAGAGGTTAAAAACTATGTTAACTCAGCAAGGGAGACACATCATGTAATAGAAAGGGTTACTAAGGAAAAGAGAATTTCAACACCTATGAAACATAAAAAAAGGGTGACACATCAACATAGATAAATGGATACTAAGAAAAATAAATATTTGACACCATGCCGAGTCAATAAGGAGAAAGGGGTACAAATAAAATGAAGACTTTGAAATCTATACCAACTCAACAAGGGCGACATGTCACCTTAGAGAAAGTGGTACTAAGGGAAAGAGAATTTCAACACATATTCCACACAAAAAAGGGTGACATGTCAATGGAGATAAAGGGGTTCTAAGAAAAATAAAAGTTTGACACATGTGCCATGTCAACAAGGAGAAATGGGTAATAAGAATATGAAGAGGTTGAAATCTATGGAAGCTTAGCAAGGGTGACATGTCACCTAAGAGTAAGGGGTACTATCGAAAATATAAGTTCAACATGTATGCCACACAAAAAAAGGCAATGCATCAATATAGATACTAAGAAAGGGGTACTAAGAAAACAAAGGTCAAAAGATATGCCAACTCAGAAAGAGTGACACGTCACCTTGTTGTTTTTTTATATGATTCTTAGATCATATAGTTATTTCATGATGATTAATAAAAAGATTAACTTATGTACATCAATTATCATATAATAACTATACACTAAAAAATATCATCTATAACAATGCAACATAAATAACGATATATAGAAATATTAACCATGCACAATAGACATAATAAAATAAGAGTTTATCCTGGTAAAAACATCCTTGGGAGAAAACCCGACAACCTTTCTCTTAAATAATTCAGTCCAAGATATTACCAATACATCACCATCAATAACCAAAATACCATACAAAAAATATACTCCCCAAGGCTAGCATCAGAAATACCTATCTCCCCAATAATATGACCAAGAATAACCAATAAAGAGCTTCCCCAAGTGTGGCACACTCTCTGAGATAACCAGTAACCACAAAAGAGTAAAACTTCCAAAAATGTTGTTGCAACTTCCTTGTGCACACTACAGAAGGAGTTTCCTGACTATCCAAATGAAATGAGCTAGTCTTGTATTTATAATAATTTGGGCACCAGTCTAGGGCCGACTTCTTATTTCTGGGTCTTCATTTTATTTATTAATTTCCTGCAGGGCTGAATTCTCTTCCTCAGTCTTCAAATTCTTCTTGGGGCTTATTGTAATGATATATATGGGTCTTGTTGTACTTTCTTGTGGAGAATGATTGTCTGAAGTTGAAAATATCCAACACTCCCTCTCAACGAGGGAGGCATTCTCCACACATGGATTTCTTCTATCATAGAAAGGTTGTTTTCATGATCCATGTTGATTTTCCATCTATGCACATGCATTCCATCCTAGAATATGCATGTGATATAATCTCAATTCCATCCACTACTTGAAAGGATAAGGAATACACCTAGGCCATTCACCACTAGCATAGCCCCATGAGTGAATGTATCATTATGCTTGGACATATCATCACTAACATAGTCCTGTGAAAGACCAATCTGGGATAATGTCTGCTTGATGCTTATATGGGCCACTCACCACTAGAAAATCTCTGTGGAAGAGTGAATCATTCTTTTTTATTCATATAAACACTAGCATAGCATCATTCATGAAAAATATAGTAAGAATGTCTTCCCAAACATGGATAACATCAACATATCTGGGCCACTCACCACTAGCAGAGCCTCGTGATTGAATGAATTATTATCCCTTGGTCATATCATCACTAGAATATCCCTTTGAATGACCAATATGAGAGAACGTATGCCAGATGTTGAAACATCAATGCTCATCACTAGCCAAATCATCATGGATAATCCTATGTATCATCCTCCTCAGCCAAATTAGCATGGCCACTCTAGGAGTATATCTAAAAGATTCTCATATGTGGATAAGTATTGGAGATTTATTGTTCCCTTCTATACCATGTATTGGATGAAGTCCTACATGAATATTATGAAGCTGCACCACTTCATGACTTGCGATGCTAGATGTGGCATACTCCATATCTGTTGTATTGAGTTCTACATAATCCTTCTTTCATCTTATCCTGGAAATCGTAACTGATTCCAAGTTGAAGAAACACCCTAAGGTGCTCAATATGTCTACTACACTCTTGCTCAATCAGAATATGTATATCTTTTTATCCTCACTTCATCACCTGAGATAAATCATATCCAATTGTACCATGCTTCACTACCACCCACTGGAGATGCATTGGATTCAACCAAATACGGGCTCAAGGTGCTCACTGCAAAGAAAATATATGGCCCAACATTAACTAGGTTTATCAAGGATCCAATCAACTTCCTATAGATCGTGGGATCCACCAAATATGTATTTGAAGTAGAATCACTCAAATGCTTCATATTTGTCATCATAGGTCTAGTCATGGACTTGCATTCCATCAAATTGATTCTCATCAGTATCCCTTGAATGAGGAAGATCTCATTGGATCTCGTCACACCTCTAGTCCCAAGAGTACATCCATCTAAGATCCTCCATATCAAACTCTGAGTAAAAATCCCTCTATCACTGTAGTAAGTCATGTTGTTCAATGTGCCTCATTGGTTTCTCCCTTTGTGACTAAGAAAAAATCCATACCCATTCCT
Source organism: Picea engelmannii (assembly GCA_009831015.1). NCBI lineage: Eukaryota > Viridiplantae > Streptophyta > Pinopsida > Pinales > Pinaceae > Picea > Picea engelmannii. The sequence goes on along the minus strand of ML785893.1, from coordinate 280,540 downwards.
CCTGACTGGTTATCTATCATTGTAGAAATATAACATCTCTTAGAATCCTCTTTCCTTTTAAGATTATGTCTGGCCTCCTAAACTCATGAAACCTGTATATTAGTCATGGGAGATGTCTCTCTACCACCTGGATTCGGGGGGGAACTCCCTCTGAATAATATGCTATCTCTTGATCCAACTAGATCTCTCTAATATTAGGCCCACTCTATACATTCTTGGTTAAAACTAATATTAATACGTATCCATTGATCTTGGAGTACCATGCTCCCTTTGAAACATGAATCCCTCTGATTCTGTACAATCTCTAGAGCCATATTCTCCCTCTACAAATTCTGAAGTCTGATCTCCAATGACATGTCCTGGGAGGATTCTCCTCCCTATTGTATCTTGAGGGATTAATCCCTATGAACTCTAGCTTCATCTGAACTGGTACTAGGTGGGGTAGTCTACCTCACCACTAGTGGAGTCCCCTGTTTCTCCTCATCAATATTCATGTGGAACACTTTGTATCCCACAAAGGTATCCTTCTTTTTGGAAAGTTATAACTTTGTCTTCTTCTCCTTTTGTATATGGATGTATACTCTCATGTATAAAAATCCATGTCTGGATAGCCTGAACCATGTATCAAACTAGATACCATCTAATATGTTGCCTCCTACAACCGTCACTATAGCTCCCTCTCAGAGCTATCACCTATGACCTTCCTGGAACAAGAGAAATAACAAAAAAATAGCATACAATAACAATATTATTATGATAAGAAAATAATAACGTGAATAAAAAAATGGGAAACAGGAACAACACTTTTCCAGTGTTGTTACAAACCATTCCTTTTTGGTAACCTACCTAGAACAAAACAAGAACAAAATACAAGAGAAACACTTTTCTAGTGTTGTGACCTCCATAGTGACCTACCCGGGACAAATACAACAACCAAGAACATCTTCTAGAAGAGATCAATTGCTATATTTCAAACAAGTCAATCATTATTACTAAATAGTGAGGATTTACATAATGATTATAAAAAATATTCATGTGTCACTAAACATTTGATAGAAAAAATACTCAACAATAATAGAACTCTAAAGATTGTTGTCTTAGTTACACTATTTATTTAAGATGCAACAATATAAAAATATCATTCCTGATATGAAAACCTATAGTCTTAATTGCTAGGGAGGGTGTGCCATTCCTCTGAATGTAATAGATCTAATGATCCCTTTGGGTCATTTCTTGTAAAAGGTCCATTGTACATCCCCTATAAACACCCTCATACTCTACTAAATGATATAAATTGGAAAAATATATAACTTCATAATTGGAAACTACAAACTGTATAATATCAAGGTTTACACAACTAGAAACTACAAACTAAAACTGGTGACTCAAAACTAGAACTGTAATTGGAAACTACAAATGCAACTGGAAACTGCAACTGTAACTGGCAACTTCACCTACAACTACAATTGTAATTAGAAACTGCAACTACAAATTCAATTGTAAATGTGCAGTGGAAATATTTCAACTAGTTGTAATACCATGTTGGTGTTTTACATGATTCTCAGATCATATGGTTATTTCCTTATGATTAATATCAAGATTCACTTTCACACATCAGTTGTCATAGAATTACTATACAATGGAAAATATCAACTATATCAATGCCGCATAAATAACAAGATCTAGAAATATTAACCATGCAAAGTAGACAAAAGAACACAAGATTTTTTCCTGGGAAATCCATCCTTGGGAGAAAACCCAACAACGTTTCTCTAGAATAATTTAGTCCAAGATATTACCTATACATCACCATCAATATCCAAAATTCCATACAGAAAATATCCTCCCCAAGGATAGCATCACCAAGACCTAGCTTGTTACACATTATTTTTGTCACCCTTATGACCATTAATGATGTACACTTATCCTTTGTCTTTAGAAGGATCAATTTCCTTAATCCCTGAAGAATAATGAAGATGAACTTTCCCAAAAAGATGAAATTATCTTTTCCCTTATAAAAAACCTTGTAAAGAAGGATCATCGCACCTTGCTCAATGTTAAGGGTGCGACAATCTAGGATTGACGTAGGTTTCACCACAATGGCCTGTGACATTCTCATAGTTTTCTCAGTGTTAAGGGTGTGACGATCATCCGTACAAATAAAAATAGAATATTCTTGACACTTCTAGAATAGAAGCTTCGAGGGTGAGGTGGCCTTCGATTGGTTTGGATCTAAGTCGCATCCTTGATCTCATGGGATCATCCTAACCTCCTCACCCTATCCTTTTCAGCTTATAAAAAGAGGGGAGTTCTCATGGGAAATTTAGATTTTTTGGGTCAACTTTGAGAATAGATTTCGAGAATGGATAATGAGTTAGTAGAATTTTGGCTTGATAATTCTCAGTTGAATGGATTATGATAAGCTTATGATTTATGTTGTCAAGATAGATTGTTAGTATCTTCAAACTTACAGTCTCAAAACTCGTTGGAGCATAAGTGTGTGGGAAGCAAGGAACTATTGGAAGGAACCTAACAACACCAAGGCATCTAGTTGTATATTTCTTCCACATTATTTAATAAAGATATACTTTTTCTTTCCTATATGAACGCTATTTTTCCATATTGTATGATTCCTTGATCACATACACAGTTTCATATTGAATAGAATTTGTTATTATTGTCTTTGTTGGCTTGTGTTTCTATGTATATACTTCTCCATAAACCTTACGATGGATCTGGGATAACATTTGCGAGGTCAGGTCTACAACATTTAAAAGGTATTGTTTTGGATCCTCTTCTTATTTGGCAACTGAAATATAAGGAAAGTTTAGTATACTATCTTGTTTTGTTCTAGTTTTAGGGTGAAACTAAGGAGATCAGTTTGTGTCCACACTTACCAATTTGTCTGATAGCATAGATCCTCAATAATATGACCAATAATAACCAATATGTAACTTCTCCAAGTGTGTCACACTCTCCAAGATAACCAATAATCCAAAAATAGAGAAATTGCGAAAATTGCAACTGCAACATCATTGTGTGCACTACAAAAGGAGTTGTTTGACTGTCCAAATGAAATGATCCAGTCATGTATTTATACTAATCTGGGTTCTAGTATAGGGATGAATTCTTATTTCTAGGTCTTCAATTCCTTTATTAATTTTCTGTGGGGCCGACATCTCTTCCTGGGTCTTAAACTTCTTCCTAGGGCTTCTTGTAATGGTATAGATGGGTCTTCTTGTACTTTCTTGTGGAGAATGACTGCCCAAAGTTGCAAATATCCAACACACCTAAGATAAATGGGTACTAAGATCAAATATAACTTCAACACCACTTCCACACAAAAAGTGGCGATACGTCAATGAAGATAAAAGGGTACTAAGAAAAATAAAAGTTTGACACCCGTGCCATGTCAACAAAGAGAACGGAGTACTAAAAAAATGAAGAGTTCAAAATCTATTCCAACTTAGTAAGGATGAAACGTCACCTATACCAATTTGTACTAAGGAAAACAAAATTTCAACAACTATACCACACAAAAAACATTAACAAGTCAATACAGATAAAGGGGTATTAAAAAAAATAAAAGTTTGACACCCATGCCATTTCAGCAAGGAGAAAGGGGTAATAGAGAAATAAATAGGTCCAAATCTATTACAACGAAACAAGGGTAACACATCATCTAAGATAAAGGGGTACTAAGGAAAATATAAGTTCAACACCTATGCAACATAAAAAAGGGTGACACGTCAACAAAGGTAAAGGGGTACTAAGAAAAATAAAAGTGTGACAACTGTGTCATTTCAACAAGGAGAAAGACATAGTAAGAAAATGAAGAGGTTGAAAGATATGCCAACATAGCAAGGGTGACACATCACCTAAGAGAAAGGGGTACTAAGGAAAATATAACTTCAACACCTATGCCACACAAAATAGGTTGACACAAGATAAAGGGTACTAAAAAAAATAAAGTCTTAAAACCCCTTCCATGTGAACAAGGAGAAATGAGTAATAAGAAAAAAAAGAGGTTGAAATAATTGCCAAATAAGAAAGGGTGATAGTTCATCTAAGCGAAATGGGTACTAAGGAAAAGATAATCTCAACATATATGCCATACAAAAAAGGGTGGCATGTCAACAATGATAAACGGGTACTGATAAAAATAAACTTTTGACACTCGTTCCATGTAAACAAGGAGAAAGGGGTACTAAGAAAATGAAGAGGTCAAAATATTTTCCAACAAACAAAGGGTGACATGTCATATAAGATCAAGGGGTAGTAAGGAAAATATAAGTTCATCATCTATGCCACACAAAAAAAGGTGGCACGTCAACATAAATAAATGTGTACTAAGAAAAATAAAAGTTTGACAGACGTGCCATGCCAACAAAGATAAATGGATACTAAAAAAATGAAGAGGTATAAAGCTATTCCAACTCATGAAGGGTGACATGTCACCTAAGAGCAAGGGGTACTAAGGAAAATATAAGTTCAACACCTATGCCACACAAAAAAGGGAGATACGTCAACAAAGATAAATGGGTACTAAGAAAAATAAATGTTTGACAACTTTTCGATGTCAACGGGGACAAAGGGGTACTAAGAAAATGAAGAGGATTAAATTTATTCCAAATCATCAAGGGTGAAAGGTAACCTAAGTGCAAGGGTTACTAAGGAAATGAGAATTTCAACACCTATGCCACACAAAAAAGAGTGACACATAAACAAAGATAAAGGGGTAATGAGAAAAATAAAAGTTTGGCACTCATTCCATGTCAATAAGGAGAAACGGGTACTGAGAAAATGAAGAGGTAGACATATATTCCAAATTATAAAGGGTGACACGTCACCTAATATCAAGGGGTAGTAAAAAAATAGAAGTTTGACACCTATGCCACACAAAAAATGGTGACACATCAACAAAGATAAATGACTACTAAGAAAAATAAATGTTTGAGACCTGTGCCATTTCAAAAAGGATAAAAGGGGACTAAGAAAATGAAGAGGTAGAAATATATGCCAGTTCAACAAGGGTGACATGTCACTTAAGAGAAAGGGGTATTAAGGAAAAGAAAATTTCAACACCTATTCCACAAAAAAAAGGGTAACACATCAAAAGAGATAAAGGGGTACTAAGAAAAATAAAAGTTTAACACCCCTACCATGTCAACAAGGAGAAAGAGGTACTAATAAAATGAATACGTTGAAAGCTATGCCAACTTATCAATGGTGAAATGTCACCTAATACCAAGAGGTACTAAGGAAAGAAGGAGTTTGACACTTATGCCACACAAAAAATGGCACCATGTCAACAAAGATAAAGGGGTACTAAGAAAAATAAAAGTTTGACACCCATGTCATGTCAACAAGGAGAAAGGGGTGCTAAGAAAATTAAGAGGTGTAAATTTATGCCAACTCAAAAAGGGTGATGGGTCACAAAAGAGAAAGTGGTACTAAGGAAAAGAGAAGTTCAACATCTATGCCACACAAAAAAGTGTGACAAGTCAACAGAGTTTAAGGGGTTCTAAGAAAAATAAAAACTTGACACATGTGCCATGTCAATGAGGAGAAAGGGGTACTAAGAAAACAAAGAGGTCAAAATCTATGCCATTTCAGCAAGGGTGATACATCACCAAATTGCAAGGGGTACTAACTAAAAGATAAGTTCAACACCTATTCCACACAAAAAAGGGTGAGACATCAATGGAAATAAAGGCGTCCTAAGAAAAATAAAAGTTTGACATACGTTCCATCTCAACAAGGAGAAAGGGTTACTAAGAAAATGAAGAGGTAAAATTCTATTCCAACTAAACAAGGGTGACACATGACCTAAGAGAAAGGGGTATTAAGTAAAATATAAGTTCAACACCCATTCCACACCAAAAAGGGAGACATGTCAAGAAAGCTAAATGGGTACTAAGAAAATTAAAAGCTTGACACCCATTCCATGTTAACAAGGAGAAAGGGGCACTAAGAAAAAAAAGAGGTCAGAAACTATGTCAAATCAGAAAGGGAGAAACATCATATAAGAGAAAGGGGTACTAAGGAAAAGATAATTTCAACACCTACGCAACACAAAAAAGTGTGACAGGTCGACAGTGATAAATAGGTACTAAGAAAAATAAAAGTTTGACACCCATGCCATGTCAACAAGGAGAAAAGGGGTATTATGAAAATGAAGAGGTCGAAAGCTATACTAACTCAGCAAGGGTGACACACCACCTTAGAGAAATGTGTAACATCCTCGACCACCCAGGTCGGGCCATGATACTCCATAGAACCACTCTTTCGAAGTTATGATACTAATTTTGTAGCATACCCGGCCATAGACTTGTTGGGCTATGCACCAGAGAAATATTGTGGAATATCATGCATATAAAACTTAATAGAAAATTGCATTATGCTAATAGAGATTAATGTGGAAATAACAATAATCATATACATACAACATATACATGAAAATGTCATAAATATAAGACATGTACAAATACACAACATGAAAATGAACACATAAATTATACTTATCTTTTTATATAAGTCCACCAACTGCGTTCAAACCTTCCACGAACCTCCCAGCCTTAGACCACGCTGCTCGTCACTCTCAGCAGTGGGTCACCCCTGAGTAGGGACTAAACTCCACCCAAGTAAGGGATTCCTAGGCTAGGCTGAGACAAATGGAAGTTGCATAGTCAACATGAAGGATTTCATCCCAGGATCCAACTCACACTAATGACCTACAACCTCTCATTCCCCACATGCATGTCCCACTCTAGGAAGTGTGCCCCTTATCTACTCAACGGTCCCTCAACTGCCCCACTTCCCTTCTAGGGATTAAACAACAAACCATATAGGAATTCACAAAGCACTATAACTATTATTGGGCCCCCTTTGAGAAAATCGCTTCCCTAACAACCTCTCTCACCTGGAGAGCATTGCTTACAGGCTTGATAACCTACTTCTTCAATCCACGGGCTTGACAACCCACCTCTTCAAACCACCAGTCTGACAACCTGCTTCTTATTCTATCTCCTTAGTCAATTATGTAAGGGTGATGGAAGAAGCAAATCTTGGGTATAGAAACAATGATGTCTGAAACAACAAACCCTTAAAACATAGCATGCACTCAGGAAAAGTACAAGTGCACCGTGCTTCACAGGAAAAGTATGGGATATCTCAAGTTACCTACTAGTTCTAGGGGTGCGTGAGTAATGCAGAGGTTGACAATGGAGGGGATGTATCCATGCATGAGTGCATGAGTGAATGGGGAAACATAGAAAAAAAACTATTTTCCCCCACCCATATTTGCATGCACCATGATGACACATGGATCTCCTGGAGCTTGTTTCTCTCCACTTGGGATTCATTCCCTCTTCCATGAGACTTAGGATAAAACAATTATCCTCACCAAAGTATTTAGGAAAAAATAAAATAATATTCATTTTAGAGTTAAGCCTTCACTAGTATCCCTTTTCCCAAGTCTCTTATCCCTTCCCTTTCCCTTCCTAGTGGAGCTTAGTCCCCCATACTCTTTTACCATGGTAGTTATACACACAACGATGTATTTTATTAATGATATGAGTGTTTACGTATACAAAAATAGGCTCACTGGCCTTAGCATCTAGGCTCTCTGGCTTAATCATCACATAATCCTCCTAGCTTAAAATCGCTTGTCTCACCAACCTATAAAACATGTTTACAATTTAGTTGTGGCTCAGTCTTGGGTTATTACAATACCCTCCCCTTATTTTGTCACTATCCTTAGTGCAACGTATTTACATATTACCATCAGGATTTTCAAAAATCTTCAAAAAGATGCAGGTATTCTGCCCGCATAGCATCTTCATGCTCCCATGTTGCATCCTCAGAACCATACCAGGTCCATTTGAACTTTACTATTCCTATGGCTCTATTATAGAGTTTTTTTATCTTCCGATCCAGTATGCACACCAGATGCACTTGAAAATTCCCTTCTTTCTCCACTTGAATCACATTCCAATCAATAACGTGATTAGCATCAGGTATATACTTCTTGAGAAATGATACATGGAATATATTATGAATAGACATAGATGCAGGTAATGAAAGCATATAATCTATAGGCCCAATCCTTTGTAGGATTTCAAACGACCCACAATAACCAACTACCAACTTGGAAAAATTTCTCAATTTCAGGGAACTTCTATTGGCCTTCACTTTAAGGAATACATGATCACCTATGCAAAACTCCATGTGAATTCTTCCCTTATCAACATAGTTTTTATGTCTATCTTGAGAAGCCTTTAAATTCTCCTTTATTTTTGACATATTATCTTCCATTTCCCTGAGAAACTTTGGCCCAAATACTTCTATATCTGTTGGGTTGTCCCAGCTTATAGGTGTGTTTCACTTTCTGCCAAAACTTTCCTCAAATGGGCTCATCTTCATAGATGCTTGGTACCCATTGCTACAAGAAAAATCTACCAAGTTTAGGTAGTCTTCCCAATTTTATGTTTTATCCATCACATACATACTCAACATATCCTCGATCACTTGATTCACCCTCTTTGTTTTCCCATCAGATTCTGGATGATAAGTTGTGCTAAAATTTAAATTTGTTCCAAATCCTTTAAACAATTCTTTCCAAAATTTCGATGTAAAATTTGGATCTCTGTCAGACACAATTGTCTTGGGTATACCATGAAATCGAGCAATTGCTTCATATAAATATCAACAACATTAGTTTCCTTGTGAGTGAGCTTCACTAGAATGAAATGGGTAGCTTTAGTAAGCTTGTCCATCACTACCATGATAGAATCATGTTGCTTGTTTGTTCTGGCAAGCTTGGTGATTAAATCCATTGTCACTACTTCCCACTTCCACTCAGGAATGGGTAATGGTTGCAAAAAACTAGATGGGTGACTATGCTCAGCCTTGCACTTTTAACACTCCCAACATTTGACAATGTACTCAACAATTTATTTCTTCATGCTAGGCCAATAATATTGGATCTTGACAGTGTTGGTTGTGGAGCCTGATTATCTTCCTGATTCAGAGGTCCTTGCTTTCAACCGTGTTTATAACCCATGAAGTATTTACACCCCAGAAGTATGTACACTCTTCCACGCGGGGGAGTGCAGAGGGGGGGTACCCCCTCTGCGGGGTCCATCCGCCCAGCTGGGGGGTCTGGGGGCAAGCGGGCCCCCAACGGGGGTTCGGGGGCGAAGCCCCCAAAGCAAAAATTGCCTTATAAAAGTATATTGTAATTTCATTGTAAATTTGGACCGTTCATTATAAGGTCGCAGATCTAACGATAGAGATTATGTTAGGGTTTTTTTCCCTAGAAGGCAACCCTCTTTTGTGAGGGAAATTTATCGTGGCTATGATTGATGGTGAATATTGTATTCTGAGAGAGGAGACTGTGAGAGAAAGAAGAGGAAGTTACAACGGGCTTTGCTGTAGGTTGTATCCCTTCATTTGTTGGATAATAATAAAGGAAGGACCTGGCAATTTCTCTGGTGGATGTATCCCACACTGGGTGAACCACATAAATCTCTGTCTCTCATGTATTGTGTGTCTTCTGTGTTTTGTTTCTGAATTTGTTTTATTTTATTGCTCTGCGGTCCTGTTTTTCTAACAACTGGTATCAGGGCATAAGGTAACTCACAGGAAAAGAGGGTTCCTGGTTTGAGTGGGAGCAATGTCAGAAGATGGAAAGTTTAGGGTCGAGAAATTTAACAGCCAAAACTACTAGTTATGGAAGATGCAGATGGAAGACTATTTATATCAGAAGGATCTATTCCTACCATTGAGTGGAGTAGCAAAGAAGCCGGCGGCCATGAAGGATGAAGAATGGGAGATTCTTGATAGAAAGGCTCTAGGAACGATATGGCTGAGCTTGGCAACATCGGTGGATTTCAATATTTCGAAAGAAAAGACAACAAAGGGTTTGATGGACGCATTGGCCAAATTGTATGAAAAACCCTCGGCATCGAATAAGGAATTTCTAATGAAGAGATTATTTAATATGAAGATGTCAGAAGGTGGGTCTATTGCAGATCATTTAAATGAATTTAATACGGTTACTAATCAACTAAGTTCTGTAAAAGTGGACTTTGATGATGAGGTTAGGGCTCTTCTAATCT